>JAJOOS010002377.1:0-31658 GCA_029582725.1 Solanum chiquidenum
AATGCGAAGGTTACAATCTTTATAAAATCTCTTAAAAAGATATGTAATCCCCTGATTCTTCTCCTCACAGATGTTCTTGATTTGGCGGAATATTTGCGCCTCAACACTTGGAGCGAAGACTTCTTTGTATGAGGAAGACTTACAGATCACCACTGAAGAGCAACTATGTATTTATGTGTGTATGTATGTCTGTCCCTTCTGGTCTTATGAAGACCTCTTTATATAGGCTTGAGCTAGGGCCTTAGGGGTATTTTGGTCCAAGCAATTTTTGACCCCTGGGCCTGAAGAACATGAGTTGGGTTCATCTTGTCAATTTAATGGACTGGCCCAAATGTTATCTGGACTTGATTTAAGTCATATAATTTTGACTTAAATATTAATCCGACTTTATTAACTAGTAATTTGACTTGGTCAACGTATCATGAATTTAAGATTTAATCCAAATTTAGTATGGATTTATCAATAAAACTTCACTGTCTACAATTAGCATTCCTACTTGGAAGTGGAAATATTTGAATATTGACTTCATAGTAGTGTTGCCAGGGACTCGACACCAATATGATTCGACTTGGGTTATAGTTGACCGAATGACGAAGTCGACACATTTCATTCCCGTCAAAGTTTCATATACGACAGAAGATTATGCTAAGTTGTACTTGAGGGAGATGGTAAGGTTGCATGGAGTGCCCTTGTCCATTATCTCTGATAGATGAACGTAATTTACTTCACAGTTTTGGAAGTTGTTCCAAAAGGGTATTGGCACTAAAGTTAAGCTTAGCAAACCTTTTCAGCCCCAAACCGATGGACAAGCTGAAAGAACAATCCAAACATTAGAATATATGTTGAGGGCTTGCGTGATATATTTCAAGAGAAGTTGGGATGACCATTTTCCCTTGATAGAATTTTCCTATAATAATAGCTACCATTCGAGTATTGGTATGGCTCCATTTGTGACTCTTTATGGTAGGAGGTATAGATCCCCTATCGACTCATTAGAGAGAGGTTGAGAACGACCCAAAATCGACAAAAGTCTTATATGGCTGTTTGAAGGAGAGACCTTGAATTTGATGTACATGATTGGGTTTACTTGAAAATCTCACCCATGAAGGGTGTGATGTGATTAGGTAATAAAGGGAAGCTTAGTCCCTGTTATGTAGGCCCATACAAAATTTTGAGATGTGTTGGTAAGGTTGTATATGAGCTTGATTTTCCAAGTGAGTTGGCATCGGTGCATCCGGTTTTCCATGTCTCTATGTTGAAAAAGTGTGTTGGATATCCAACATCCATAATTCCCCTAGAAGGGTTGGAAGTGAAAGAGAACCTTTCTTATGAAGAAGTTTCAGTTAAGATCTTAGACCAGCAAGTTAAGAGATTGAGGAATAAAGAGGTAGCTTCTGTTAAGGTGTTATAGAGAAACCATCTAGTTGAGGGTGCCACTTGGGAGGCGGAAGCCGATATGATATCTCGATATCCTCATCATTTTCTTCCTATTCTAGCTTGAGGTAATGAGTCCCTCTTGTTTTTCTTATGTTTGAAGTCATGTATGTTTTATGTGTTTCCATGATTTCATTGAAATTGCATGTTAATGAAAAAAAGAGCTTAAGTTTTGAAAAAAATGACTTATGTGAACTATTTGCCTCATGTTGTTGAGTATTGAATATGAGTTGCTTATAGAATTAATGAGATGAGTTGTAGAACATGCGTTGACTTAAAGTAGAGATCCCCTCCTTGAATTTGTGCTTTTTGAGATTGAATTGTATATGATCTCCACGATATTGTGTTGAGCATTGTTTTTGAGCTTGGAGAATGTAGTTCCTCCTTAAATGTAAGAAATCTGAAATTTCATGCATATTAGGTTGTTAGATGTAGTTCCTACTCCCTTATGGTGCATTGAGTATGTTTAGTTTGGAGATGAAGTTCCTCCTTAGTTGTGTGTATTTAGATAAGTTGCATGCATGATGGGCAGCCAGTCTAGAGTTTTTGGTTAGAAACATGCTTAGAATTTCATTCGGGGATGAATGATCCCAAAGGGGAGATAATGTAACACCCCGGACTCGAGCTAGGGCTAGGTAGAAATTTTACAGAGGTTTCAGGTGCCACCCACGGTGGCCAACTACGGCTCGTGGGTTGGACCACAGATCGTATTTTGGTCCGTGGAGAGGGCCACCCAAAAATCCACTAGACTAGGTCGACGACCGGACCCATGGACCGTAGGTGGGTCCAGGGTCCGTACCTCAGGCAAAATTCTCTGACAGAGAACCATGGTGTGCAGGACAGACCGTGGGTCCATCCACGGTCTATAGGTCTTTTCCGATTTTAATTTAATTGAAGTGGTGTTGTTTTGCCTAAGTCTAAGACACCTATATAAGTGATTTTAACCCCCAAAATCCCCCAATTAAGTCATTCTCCCAAAACCCCAAAAGAATTCCCTAAACTCCTCTCAAATATTCTCTTTCAAGATCAAGTCTCAAATTTTCAAGCTTGTGAGGGCTTTGTAATCAAGGTATGATGGCTTTTCATCCATGGAGTCCCCTAGAATTCCACAATTCTAAGAAGAATTCCCCAATTCTAGTTAGGGTTTCTTCTATTATTGTGGGTTATGATGAATGCTGATCCAATTGAGTGGATTATGATTGTTTATGATTGAATTGATAGAATTTCATGTATGTAGGATGAAACTACATCAACCCATGCATATCCTATGATTTTAGGGTTGAATTGATAAATTGGGTCTGATTTCATGTGAGGGAAACTCTATGGGTTAGATATCTCCTTATAGGATTGATGAATTATGAATATAATTACTCTAGATTGAAGCATATATGATAAATAAGATGTTAATTACTTGAGAGTAAAGCATAGATGATGATCATGAGATGTAGTGCTTGAGAGTAAAGCCTAGACTATGCATTGTTGATTGTATAAATGCTATGATGTGGAAGATATATTTCCTAGAATGAATTGATAAAAATGATTGTATGACTATGAAAGGTTTACTCACATGAATGATTCTAGGTTGAAAGTATTTCTCACCTAAAATGAATCTAGACTAAAATGCTTAATGAATGATGAGTCTAGAGGTGATTACTCTTGACCTCCATATGTAAGGATATGAGGCGATTCCCTTACTCCTTAGACTTGAACAAGAGGCGAGTCCCCACGCTCTTACTATGATGAATGGACATAGAGGAAAGTACCCATGCTCCTTATGAAACGATGTGGAGGCGAGTACCCGCATCATATGATGAGGTTGTGGAGGCGAGTACCCGCAATCTAAGAGTAAATAATGCAAGAGGCAAATACCCATTAGCCTATATGAACTAGGCGTTGAGGCGAATACCCATGTATTTAAAAGTAAGTATGACTAATATGATTATGTATGATTATGATTGCTCGGAATGTTGCTAGATATGCCTTCCATGATGTAAGCTTGACTAGAGGTGAATAACCTAAGTCTTGGATAAGGAAATCACTACCCAAGGGTACCCCCTAGATGTAAGAAGGCACATAGAACCCCGAAAGGCCTCATGTAAGCCACTTAGCATATCATAACATAAGCAATAGAACAATAAGAGTAAAAACGTGTTTCAAGTCCAAAATTTTTATAATGGAAAGCAGAAGTCTAGGCTTGTCTCAATTTAGCAATCTATTACAATAGTCGAAATGAAAAGGGCCATAGCCCATACAACATAGTCCGAAAAGGAAATACAATAAAAGAAACTACTACATTAAAACATGTGTCCTCGAATCATGAGGACTCACCAACAAGCTAGGAGAAATGAGTAAATTCAAACTTTAGCCACAATGGGGACCACCTTGAGAACCGGACCCTACACTTGGGAAAAATGTAGGAAAATATGAGTTAGTACAAAAATGCTCTAGGTATGATAGCCACTCATAAAAACATTAAAATCATGATAAAAGGGACATTTTAGTTGTATGCATGCAATTTAGTAAGTTAAAGCATCATTTTGAAGATAATGGAAAAGCATAAGTCATAAGCATAATCAACTCATAGATCATCATATCATAGGAGGAACGTCTCATAATATCCTCAAACCATACTTGTGCAATGCATGAATAAGATCCCATAATCTCACCCTTACTAAGTAAAGCTTCTTGAGTATCTATTGTTCATAATTCATGTTCTTGTTCATACTATCATAGTAGGGAATAACCCTTAACCGACATAGACCATATGAGCTTACCATGGAATTTGGTGTCTACCCCACACCGAAAAGGGGTTGTCCTACTTGCCTAAGGTAGAACCATACTCTTAGCTTAGGTGGATCCACTAGCTAAATAACCTATGAGGACACATAGTTTATGGAATAATGAGATTTCTACTACAAACTCGGACTCAACTAAGGTAGAAGGTTTCCACTCATGAGGTACATACTTTGGGAACCCGGACTCAACTAAGGTAGAAGAAACCAATTTGGAAAGCCGGATTTAACAAGTGTAAAAGCTTTCGTTGGGAAACCGGACTCAACTATCGTACAAGCTTCCATCTCATATTCATATCCACTCGGTGCTAAACATTAATTCCCATGGAATACATATTAAGTCTTGACTTAAGTTCATATTCATGGAAGAATGTCTTCACACTTAATCAAACATAATTCATACTATAGCTCATAGATTCAATAGGTGAGAATAGCCTTTCAACCTTAGAATCATCATATTGTGAGAAATTTTTTCACATTATATCATATTCATACAAAAATGTGTACATGAGGATAACCTTCCAACAACACAACAACTAGATCATAATCATATTCACTTTACTCTCAAAGTGTTCTTAAAGCATATACTAAACTTCATAAATCATGCATAATTCTCATACTTTTCCCTTCAAGGATCAAATATCATATTTTTATCAACATATCTAAAATTACTACATTAGATATGGATAATAACATAATTCAAGTAACCCAACTATCACAAGCATAATTTCATAACATTCTTCTATAATCAACAAAGCCACATCACAAGATCATAATTGAGTAATATAGGGGTTTCATTGGTTCTTGGGGATTTCAACATAAAATCTGTAATAAATCATCAATTCAATAATAATATAAAGTAATTCAAGCATTAGAATCGTTTTTGAAAGGAACCCATGACTTGGAGTCAAACCCTAGCTTTTGGGGAATTTCTATCTTTGAAATTTGGGTTTTGAAGGGTCTCCATGGATGAAAGCTATCCATGGATAAAGGAATACCATACCTTAGCAATGAAATCCAAACAAATTGAGTAGAAGACCTTGCTCCTTGAACCCTAGCCCGATCTTCCTTCTTTTTCTTCTTCTTCTTCCTCGAAGTTCTAGAGATAGAATTTTTGCAGAGGAGATGAACTTTGGGAAATATTTGGGTTATGTGAAAATATGACTTAGTTTAGGTTAGTTTGACTTAAAAATGACTTATATAGTGACCCTAAACTCACCCAAAACGACTTCACTTTAATTGGACTTAAACCGGAATTTCCCAAAACACCCCTCAATTAAAGTGAGTTACCAGGGACCACGTGGAGCTCCACGAGCAGTGGTCATAACCACGAGCCGTGGTCCCATATGTGCTCTTGAGGCAGTGGCTTAGGCAACTTGTGCCTTTATCTAACAATCCCAAGGCAATCTCATGAGGGGCTCCACGAGTCGTGATTAAGGCCATGAGCCGTGGTACCTCTCGTAGGCCTTGAGGCAGTGGCTAGGTTTTTATGACTTGGCCCCCTTGAGGCTAAGTGAAGACTACGAACACTCCCACGGCCCTTGGTGGCCTTCACGAGCCGTCAAGTGTCTCATGGGGGAGGGTCTCATTTTGGGCAGCTTGACAAGCACACTGCCTATCCCACCACGGGCCACACAATGAGCCATGGTGGTGATCGTGGTCACTGAGGCAGTGTCTAGGGGTGAGTGGACTGCCCTAGTCCTCTCCCTTGTCCCTTACCCACCTCCCTAACTCTAACCCCAACGTTTAGCTCTAGTTTTAGACTACTAGTTTCTGGAGTGTTTCAATAACTCCCCCTTGGGAACATTCGTCCTCTAATGACGATCTAGACACCTTACGGGAGTAAAGACTCAAGATCTGCAGCCCATTAGGCATGGAACATGAAAATAATGCACAATTCCAAAGAGGACACTTCAACTCCAACTCAAACATTATAAATGCACCACAAGGAAGTAGGAACTACATCAAACAACCCATTATGCATGAAACTCAACATTTCTCACATTCATAGGAGGAACTACCTTCTCCAACTAAAAGCATGCTCAACACAATACCATGGAGCCAGTATGAAATTACTCTCAAAAGCATACCAAAGAATGTTCATCAATTCATATCATGAAGTCAAATATGTAACTCATTCTAAATGCACAACAACACAAGGAACACATAAATCATGAAAACTCATTTTCTTACTAAACATGAATTTCTCAAGAACATGCATAACATAAGAAAATCATGGAAAAACACACATAACACACATGACTCCCAAAACAGTAAGACTCAAGAGGAACTAATTACCTCAAGCATGAATAGGAGTAGAGGGAAAAAGATGAGGATATCAAAACTTCATATCGGCCTCGGCCTCCCAAGTAGCACCCTCAACTAAATTATTTCTCCATAAAACCTTTACGGAAGTTATTTGCTTGTTTCTAATTCTCTTGATTTTCTGGTGTAGGATCTCTACCGGAACCTCTTCATATGAAAGACTTTCATCAACTTCCAACCCTTCTACGGGAATAATGGATGTTGGATCTCCAATACACTTCTTAAGCATAAAAACATGAAATACCGGGTGAACCAGAGCCAACTCATTCGGCATATCGAACTCATAGGCAACTTTACCAACTCGTTTTAAATTTGGTATGGGCTTACATACCGGGGACTAAGTTTCCCTTTCTTGCCAAACCTCATCACACCTTTCATAGGTGAGATTTTCAAATATACCCAATCATTGACTTCAAATCTAGATCCCTTCTTCTCACATCGGCATAAGACTTTCATCTACTTTGAGCCGTTCTCAACCTCTCTCTAATGAGTTGAACTTTCTAAATAGCTTCATGAACCAATTCGGGACCAATAAGAGCAATTTTACTTACCTCAAACCAACCAACTGGAGACCTACATCTCCTATCATAAAAGGCTTCAAAGGGAGACATATATCGATACTTGGGTGATAACTATTATTGTAGGCAAACTCTATTAATGGCAAGTGTTCATCCCAATTACCCTTGAAATCTATAACACATTCCCTGAACATATCTTCCAATGTTTGGATGGTACACTTTGCTTGACCATCGGTTTTGGGATGAAAAGTCGTGCTAAGCTTAACCTTAGTACCAAGCCCTTTTTGGAATGACTTCCAAAAGTGTGAAGTAAATTGAGTACCCCGATCCGAAATAATCGCTAAAGGGACCCATGCAACTTTACTATCTCTCTTATATACAACTTGGCATAGTCTTCCACTGAATGAGAAACCTTGATGGGAATAAAGTGGGTTGATTTTGTCATTCGATCTATAATGACCCAAATAGAATCGTGTTGCCTTCGGATGCGAGGCAATCCCACAATGAAGTCCATATTTACATCTTCCCACTTCCAAGTGGGAATACTTATATCTTGGGACAAGCCTCCTGACCTTTGGTGCTCAACCTTACTTGTTGATAATGAGGACATTTGGCTACAAATCCCACAATATCTTTCTTCATACCGTTCAACCAATAGACTTTCCGTAGATCACGGTACATCTTGGTGGCTCCCGGATGAATAGAATATCAAGAACTATGAGCCTCCTCTAAAATTTGCTCCCTCAAACCATCAACATCCGGAAAACATAACCGACCTTGGTACCTAATCCCCTCATCTCCCCCTTGAGAAAAAGCCTCAACGGACTTCTTGAGTACCGACTCTTTCGACTCAACTAATATAGGATCAAGACCTTGTTTAGACTTCACTTCCATCACAAAGAACGATTCAGAACCACTATGGACCATGACACCATCCTTGGTGGAATCCACTAGTTGAACACCTAGCCGAGCCAAGATATGCACATTATGAACCAATTCTTTCTTTTCATCCTCTACATGAGCCACACTACCCATGAAAAATCCACTAACTGTATCCGTTACCACATTAGCTTTGCCAGGGTGATAAAGGACACTCATATCATAATCTTTTAATAATTTTAACCACCTTCATTGATGAAGATTCAAGTCCTTTTGACTAAACACATATTGAAGACTCTTCTGATCTGTGAAAACATCCACATGGACCCCATACAAATAATGCCTCCATATTTTTAAGGCAAAAACAACCGCCGCTAATTCAAGATCATGGGTCGGATAATTCTTCTCATGGATTTTAAGTTATCTTGAAGCATAGGTAATCACTTTACCATTTTGCATGAGGACACATCCCAATCCCACTCTAGAGGCATCACAAAACACCACAAGCCATATGTACCCTCCAGTAAGGTCAACATCGAAGCGGAAGTAAGTTTATCTTTCAATTCTTAGAAACTTTTTTCACAAGATTCCAGCCACACAAACTTAGCCTTCTTTTGAGTTAAGGCCGTCACCAGAGAAGTAATGGACGAAAATCCTTCAACAAACCTTCTATAGTAACCGGCCAAACCCAAAAAGCTTCTAATGTTGGAAGGAGTTAGAGGTCTAGGCCAACTCTTGACCACATCCGCTTTCTTAGGATCTACCTCAATACCCTTGCTTGATACAATATGACCAAGAAAAGCTATTGACCTTAACCAAAATTCACACTTGTTAAACTTCGCAAGAAATTGATGATCCTTAAGAACTTGCAATACAATTCTCAAATGGTCCACATGTTCATTTTCACTCCTTGAATAGATCAAAATATTGTCGATAAACACAATCACAAACTGGTCTAGGTATTGCCTAAACACTCTATTCATCAAGTCCATAATTGCCGCTGGAGGATTAGTCAACTCAAATGACATAACCACAAATTCATAGTGACCATATCGGGTCCTAAAGTTCATCTTGGGAATATCAAACCCTCTTACCCTCAATTGGTGATAACCCAAACGAAGATCAATCTTTGAGAAATAGCTAGCCCCTTGAAGTTGGTCAAACAAGTCATCGATTCTCGGAAGAGGATATTAATTCTTGATGGTCACTTTATTCAATTGACGATAATCGATGCACATTCTAAGAGACCCGTCCTTCTTTCTAAAAAATAATACCAGAGCACCCCATGGAGAGATACTCGATCGAATAAAACCATTATCTAGCAAATCCTTTAATTGCTCTTTCAATTCTTTCAACTCCACCGGAGCCATTCTATAAGGAGAAATGGAGATAGGTTGCGTATCCGGTAAAAAGTCAATACCAAAATCTATTTCCTGCTTAGGGGGAATACCGGGTAAATCGTTGGGAAAAACTTCCGAAAACTCATTCACTACTGAAACCAACTCTAGAGAAGGGGTTTCGGATTCAACATCCCTCACCCTAACAAGATGGTAAATACACCCTTTGGAGATCATCTTCCTAGATTTAAGATAAGAGACAAGTTGACCTCTAGGGATATAATTCCCCTCCTTCAACTCTAAGATTGGCTCATTTAGGAATTGGAATCTAACCACCCGAGTCCTACAATCGATAGAGGCATAACATGCATACAACCAATCTATAACCAAAATCACATCAAAGTCTAACATGTCTAATTCTACCAGATCCACCAAGGTAAGTCTATGGGATAAGGAAATGGGACATCCCCTATAGACTCTCTTAGCCACCACCGAGTCACCAACCAGGGTAGAGATCGAAAAAGGTTCTACTAACACTTCGAGGAGTATACCAAACTTCATGGCCACAAAAGGTGTCACAAAGGACAATGTAACACCGGGATCTAACAAGGCATATACATTAACAGAAAAGTTTTTTAACATATCGGTCACCACATCCGGGGAGCTCTCTTGGTCATCTTGGGATTGAAGAGCATGGAACTGGGTTTGCTCTTGGGCATTGGAGTTTTAACTGCTTGGAGGATCTTGTTTATCTTCCATTCCCTTAACCTTGAGCATCGGACAATATCTCATCTTGTGGCCAATCTTCCCACAACTAAAACACCAATTGGTGCCAACTAGGCACTTACCATCATGCTTTCTACCACATTTTGCACAACTAGGCCTAGCCACATAAGAACCACCACTATTAACTTCTTGAGGTTTAGGGGTTGGAAACTTTATCCTTGTTGACCCTTGGAGCACTAGAGGAACCTTGGTTAGAAAACTTTTGCTTAAACCTTGGTCAAGCTTGTCCATCGGACCTAGCATTTGAGAAGTTCCCATCACAGGTTCTAGCTCTTTTCACTTCTCTATTATTTTCTTGAGTTTTTACTCCTCAATTTGTTGAGCGTACACCATAAGCCTTGAGATATACATGTTATGATGGAGCATTGCCGTACGACATTCTATTGCAACCAAGTCGGATACACCTGTCAAAAACCTACTCATCTCATCCCTCAAATCCTCCACCATAGTTGGAGCATACTTGGACAATTGAGTGAATTTTAGGGAATACTCTTTCACGCTCATACTTCCTTAACGAAGGTTAATGAACTCTTCCACCTTAGCTTTCCTTAACTCTCGAGGAAAGAATCTATCAAGAAATGTCGATGTGAACGTTTCCCACTAAACCAGGACCACTCCTACAGGTCTTCCCCTCTTGCACATATCATACCACACTTGAGTAACATTTTTTAGTTGGTAGGCGGCCAATTCTGCCTTCTCTTCCGAAGATGTCCCCATAATATCAAGAACTTTATAAACCTCATGGAAAAACCTTTGGGGATCCTCTTCCACTTTGGATCCATAAAATTCGGGAGGGTTCATTTGAGAAAAATCTCTAACCCTTAAAGCAGCCGAATTCAAATCAGGATTCACCAGAGCTAAAACTTCTCTATTTGGTTGAGCCATCACGACTTGAGCCAATATTTGGATAGTAGATCTAAACTTCGCATGGGTCACATTATCAACCATTGGATCAACTGGAGCATGATTAGCTTGAGGAGGAGCTCCATGATTCACATTCTCTTCTTCCATCCTTCTAGCGTTAGCCCTTTATGTATTCATATCCTGAAGACACATGAGAAGGATTAGGAAAGATAAATCTTCTAGAGTTAAACTCAAAGACACGACTTAATTGAAATGAAGAAGTGAAATTTCCTAAGCATCTTATAGCCTCTCATTCATAAGTGTGGCGCGCTTCACACCCATGAACAAGACTCTACTAGACGTGGCTTATGAGACATCATCCTAGAATCATTCTAAACCTCGTTCTCTAATTACCAAGTTTGTCACGACCCAGGGTTTCCCCCTAGATGTAACAAGGCACATAGAACCCCGAAAGGCCCCATGTAAGCCATTTAGCATATCATAACATAAGCAATAGAACAATAAGAGTGAAATCGTCTTTCAAGTCCAAAAATTTTATAAAGGAAAGAGGAAGTCTAGACTTATATCAATTTAGCCATCTATTACAATAATTGAAATAAAAGGGCCATAACCCATACAACATAGTCTGAAAAGGAAATACAAGAAAAGAAACTACTAAATTAAAACATCTGTCCTTGAATCATTAGGACTCACCAACAAGCTAGGAGAAATGAGTAAATCCAAGCTTTAGCCACAATGGGGACCACCTTGAGAACAGGACCCTACACTTGGGAAAAATGTAGGAAAATATGGGTTAGTACAAAAATGCACTAAGTATGATAGCCATATATAAAATCATTGAAATCATGGTAAAAGGGACATTTTAGTTGTATGCATGCAATTTACTTAGTTAAAGCATCATTTTGAAGATAATGGAAAAGCATAAGTCAAAAGCATAATCAACTGATATATCATCATATCATAAGAGGGACATATCATAATACCCTCAAAGCATACTTGTGCAATACATGAATAAAATCCCATAATCTCACCGATACTAAGTAAACCTTCTTGAGTAGCTATAGTTCATAATTCATGTTCTTGTTCATACTATCATAGTGGGGAATAAGCCTTAACCGACATAGACCATGTGAGCTTACCATGGAACCCGGTCTCTACTCCACACCGAGAAGAGGTTGTCCTACTTGCCTAAGGTAGAACCATACTCTTAGCTTAGGTGGATCCACTAGTTAAATAACCTATGAGGACACATAGTTTATGGGATAAGAAGATTGTTACTAGAAACCCAGACTCAACTAAGGTAAAAGGTTTCCATCTCATGAGATACATACTTTGGGAACCCGGACTCAACTAAGGTAGAAGGAACCCATTTGGAAAGCCGGACTCAACAAGTGTAAAAGCTTTCATTGGGAAGCCGGACTCAACTATCGTACAAGCTTCCATCTCATATTCATATACACTCGGTTCTAAGAATTAATTCCCATGGATGACATATTAAGTCTTGAATTAAGTTCATATTCATGGAAGAATGTCTTCACACTTAATCAAGCATAATTCATACTATAGCTCATAGATTCAATAGGTGAGAATAGCCTTTCAACCTTAGAATCATCATATTGTGAGAAAACCTTTCACATCATATCATATTCATATATAAGTGTGTATAGGAGGATAACCTTCCAACAACACAACAACTAGATCATAATCACATTCACTTTACTCTCAAAGAGTTCTTAAAGCATATACTAAACTACATAAATCATGCATAATTCTCATTCTTTTCCCTTCAAGGATCAAAGATCATATTTCCATCAACACATCTAAAATTACTACATTAGACATGGATAATAACATAATTCAAGTAACCCAACTGTCACAAGCATAATTTCATAACATTCTTCTATAATCAACAAACCCACATCACAAGATCATAATTGAGTAATATGGGGGTTTCATGGGTTCTTGGGTATTTCAACATAAAAACCATAATAAATCATCAATTCAATAATAATATAAAGTAATTAAAGCATTAGAATCGTTTTTTAAAGGAACCCATGACTTGGAGTCAAACCTTAGCTTTTGGGGAATTTCTATATTTGAAATTTGTGTTTTGAAGGGACTCCATGGATGAAAGCTATCCATGGATGAAGGACTACCATACCTTAGCAATGAAATCCAAACAAATTGAGTAGAATACCTTACTCCTTGAACCGTAGCCCTAACTTCCTTCTTCTTCTTCTTCTTTTTCCTTGAAGTTCTCGAGAGATAATTTTTGGAGAGGAGATGAACTTTGGGAAATATTTAGGTGTTGTAAAAATATGACTTAGTTTAGGTGAATTTGACTTAAAATGACTTATATGGTGACCCTAAACTCACCCAAAATGGCTTCACTTTAATTGGACTTAAACCAGAATTTCCCAAAACACCCCTCACTTAAAGTGAGCTGCCATGGACCACGTGGGGATACACGAGCCGTGGTCATTACCACAAGCCATGATACCATCCGTGGTCTTGAGGTACTGGCTTAGGCAACTTGTACCTTTATCTCACAAGCCTAAGGCAATCTCACGAGGGGCTCCACGAGCTGTGGTCAAGGCCATGAGTCGTTGTCCCTCTGTGGGCCTTGAGGAAGTGGCTAGGTCTTCATGACTTGGCCTCCTTGAAGCTAAGTGAAGACTATGACCACTCCCACGGCCCTTGGTGGCCTTCACGAGCCGTCAAGTGTCTCATGGAGGAGGGTCTCATTTTGAGCAGCTTGGCAAGCACTATGCCTAGCCCGCCACGGACCACACCACGAGCCGTGGTCGTGGTCGTGGTCACTGTGGCAGTATCTAGGGGAGAGTGGACTGCCCTAGTCCTCTCCCTTGGCCCTTACCCACTTTCCGGACTTTAACCCCAACGTTTAGCCCTAGTTTTAGCTGACTAGTTTATGGAGTGTTACAAAGGATAAGTGAGGTTGCTTAAGGAAGTATTCCTCTTTCATTATAATGCTTATTATGGATTGATTATGATTATGCTTATGCCTGATGTCTTATGTTGACTAACGCTTATGTTTATGTTGTTTATGCTAGCCATCATATTTAGAACTTTATTGTACTAACACATACTCTTGCCTACATTCTTATCAAATGTAGGGTCCGACATTCCCAATTCACACATTTGTGCTAGGTTCCTAGAGGATTGTTAAGTGAAGCTTTGGTGAGTCCTCATTGTATTTGAAGATTGGATCACCCTATATCTTTTATGTCTTTCTTTAACTTTTGAGACTATTGTATGGGCTGCATCCCAAGATTTCTATTTTCTCAATCTTAGATGGCTTGAGACAATGTCAAGTTACACTTCCGCTTGCTTTTATAAAAGACTCACTACAAGAAAAGAGTTAATTTTATGGGCATTTTCCTGGGGTAATGTATGAAAATTTGCAGGAAAATAAGTTTCCTCCGGATTTTCAAACTAATCCCTAGAAGCCCTTTTTTATGAATCACCCAAATTCCCCCATTTTTGCATTAAAAGCCCTTATTATGAATCACCCAAATTTCCTGATTTTTCGTGTGCGGGCCAGAGCACCCAAAATTCTTTTCTCAAAAAACTTTATGAGGACCTCCGTAATGATTTGGGAAACCTTCACGTATATTCACACTATTTTTTTAATACCCATTTTCGCATTTACAAGCCCTCTTTTAAGAATCGCCAATATTCCCTGATTTCTCGTGTGTTAATAGCCATGGATCTAGCGCCCGGAGAACCCAAAAAAAAAATCTCAAAAAACTTAATGAGGACCTCTATAATGAGTTGGACAAGCCTTCACGTGTACTCACACCATTTTTTTAACGCCCATTTTCACATTTACAAGATTTTTTTAAGAAGCACCTATATTCCCCGATTTTTTCGTGTGTTATGGATATGGCGCCCGGAGCACCCAAAATACTTTTCTCAAAAACCTTTTTGAGGACCTCCGTAAAGAGTTGTGGAACCGTCACGTATACTCACACCATTTTTTAACGCACATTTTCACATTTACAAGCTCTTTTTTAAGAATCGCCCAAATATTCCTATTTTTCGTGTGTATTATTATAGTCCATGGATCTAGCACCGGGAGGACCAAAAAACAAATTCTCAAAAAAATTTATGAGGACCTCAGTAATGAGTTAGGGAACCTTCACGTATACTAACACCATTTTTTAATGCCATTTTTGCATTTACAAGTCCTTTTTTAAGAATTGCCCATATTCTCAGGCTTTTCGTGTGTATTAGCCCATGGATTTGCCTGAGTACCCAAAATTATTTTCTGAGAAACTTTATGAGAAGCTCCGTAATGAGTTAAAAAACCTTCACGTATACTCACACCATTTTTTAAATGCCCATTTTCGCATTTACAAGCCATTTTTAAGAATCACCCAAATTCCCCAAAATTTCATGTGTATTAGCTCATGGACTTGGAGCCCGGAGCACCCAGAAATATTTTCTCAAAAAACTTTATGAGGACCTCCGCAATGAGTTGGGAAACCTTCACGTATACTCACACCATTTTTTAACGCTTATTTTTGCATTTACATGCCCATTTTTAAGAATCACCCATATTCCCTAATTTTTAGTGTGTTAGCCCGTGGATCTGGCGCTTGGATCACCCAAATTCTTTTTTCTCAAAAAACACTATGAGGAACTCCGTAATGAGTTGGTGAACCTTTATGTATACTCACACCATTTTTAACGTTGATTTTCTCATTTACAAGCCCTTTTGAAGAATCACCTAAATTTCCCAATTTTCGTGTGTATCAGTCCATGGATCTGAGACCTAGAGCACCGAAAAAATAATTCTCAAAAAACTTTATGAGGACCTCCGTAATGAGTTGGTGAACCTTCACGTATACTCACACCATTTTTTTAATGCACATTTTTGTATTTACAAGCCCTTTTTTAAGAATCACCCATATTATCCGATTTTTCATGTGTAATGGATCTGGCGCCCGGAGCTCCAAAAACTTTTTTTCTCAAAAAACTTATAAAGACCTCTGTTATGATTTGGGGAACCTTCACATATACTAACATTATTTTTTAACACCCATTTTCACATTTACAAGATATTTTTTAAGAATCACCCAAATTCCCAATTTTTCGTGTGTATTGGCCCATGGATCTAGCGCCCTGAGCACCCAAAATGTTTTTCTCAAAAAACTTTATGAGGACCTTCGTAATGAGTTGGGGAACCTTCACATATACTCATACCATATTTTTAACGCCCATTATCGCATTAAAAGCCCTTTTTACGAATCATCCAAAATCCCTAATTTTTCGTGTATTAGGCAATGGATCTGGCTCTCGGACCACCCATATTTATTTTCGCAAAAAATTCTATAAGGAGTTCTGTAATGAGTTGGGGAACCTTCACGTATACTCAAACTATTTTAACGCCATTTTTGCATTTACAAGCCCTTTTTATAAAAACAGCCCATATTCCCCAACTTTTCGTGTGTATTATTAGTCTATGGATCTAGCAGCCGGAGCACCCAAAATTATTTTTTGAAAAAAATTATGAGGACCTCTGTAATGAGTCGAAAACATTTCATGTATACTAACACCATTTTTTTAACGTCCATTTTTGCATTTAGAAGCCCCTTTTTTAAAATCCCCTAAATTTCCTAATTTTTTGTGTGTATTAGCCCATGATCTAGCGACTGGAGCACCCAAAATATTTTTCGTAAAAAACTTTATTAGGATCTCCAAAATGATTTGGGGAACCTTCACGTATACTCACACCATGGTCGCCTGTCCCACCGTTTTTCCATCGTTTAGCCAGTCTAAGTTATATTAAAGTGTCCCTTCACTCCCTATTAATTCTAACTACTCTAAACTACTTCTAAACATCTAGAAATCATTCACAACGTGAATCATAACCTTGAATTGATAATTAAAATTCAAGGTAGAGCTAAGAGTCAAGTCTTGAGAGTTCTTCGAGTCATTTTAAAAAGTCGTTTTACAATATTTTAAACCTATTTTAAGACTTGAGCATTGAGTTTGAGGAAGAGTAGAGTTGGGTTCATTTTCTTTAAAATGATATATGGGAACTAAGTATTCCCAAGAGAAATGTTTTTACATTTAAGAAAAGAAGTAAACATCGATTTCCAAAATAGTTCATGAGCAGTTTTGAGTATCATCTCTTTTATGAGAAAAACTTTTTCAAACATAATGAGCTAAGTTATATTTTGGGAATAGTATTGAGCACCGATTGGGGGGAGAGTTCTAACAACTTACAACCCCCATAAACCATGTCAACGTGGGTAGAGAAGGGTCATACTTTTTAGATGATTCCTTTATTGCTTTTTGGCATAGACTAGTGGATCCACTTAGTTAAGGAGTTCTATACTCCGACAAAGTATAGGACAGTTTTGGAAGTGTGGGCTAGACGTTGTATCATCACATAACTCATAGTGATGGTTGTTTGTTAGAGAATCTCCCAAAAAGAGTTATTTTGTATTTTTGCATACAAACATAATATTATTGTATTTTTCAAAACATTGAGTTGTTATCTACTATTTTAAAAGCTTTTCTATATAATGTATCTTTATTACTATTATATATTGAAATGAGTTTAGTTGAGACGAGGTAAGTGTTTCTTCAGTTCCAGTTCAAGCTTATGTCATGTTTTAGATTTCCCCTCACATGCTCGTACATTCCATGTATTGACGCCATTTGGCCTGCATATTTTATGATGCAGATACATGGTAAATAGGATCAACATCCAGCGCTTCGTTGATCCAGTTGAGTTCCAGAGCATTGGTGAGCCTCTTTGCTTTCGGAGGATCCAATCTTTATATTTTTTTGGTATTTCAGTTCTTAGGATGATCGAGGGTCTTGTCCCGACATCCCTCATAGTATTAGAGGCTTCAAAGATAGATAGACACCAGTTCATGAGTCTTTTTTTTTTAATTTTTCATGTTGAGACTTGAGTTGCCTCTTTTGTCCAGATGAATGTTTCTTTAAACATTTATGAGTTTATCTTTTGAGACATTTGAATTCTAGAATGACTTTTTAAGTTCTTTTATTTTTGAGTAAGTCTTTCGCTGAGAGTTGAGTCAGGCTAAGGGTTTTCTTTGGGCTAGAAATGGTTTTCGAGTGCCGTCCACATCTAGGGTGTAGGCTCAGGGAGTGACACTTTAAAATTCATTTGTTTGTAGAATTAGATATGCATATTTTAGTTTGATAAAATAGTATGTCAAAATGTTATAGCTGGAAGGCTATTTGTAAAGAAAAGCATATCTATGTGATAATCTAAGAATATAATTTATTCTGTTTGGAGACTAAAAAACTTTTGTAGTTTTGCACTCCATGTGAAATTTGATTGTGTCTGATTTTTGTAGACTAAAAAACTTTTGTAATTTTCTACTCTAGATAAGTTAGATTGTGCAATTGGTTTGAAGGATATGAAAACTTCACCTAATAAGTCAATATTGCACTTTTGGCTTTCTACAAACTTCATTGTTAAATAGAAATAAATTATACAAATTTTTTGTCTTTATTGTTAGTATTCTAAATACTTACTGGTATGTCTAATTGTGATAGGAAAAAAAAGACCGGTGAAAAGGGAATCGAAGCACTATAATTTTTTTGTAGAATAAGATTTCCAAAAGAGGTTTCATATTGTCAATGACATTTTGATAGTGTGGGAAAAAAATTATGTGGAAACACTATTTTCAAATACTCGATTTTTTTTTTTGAGATCATATTTAAAATATTGAGATTCCTTGCTTATGATAAAGATAAAATTAGACTTAGTGTCTAATTTAAATTTGGAGCACAAGATATGAAATTCAATGATACTTTTTTATTATGTTAGACCCACAAAATTCTTGGAATATATTTGATATTTGTGGTCGTTGAGTTTCTCTTTTACTAGTATATGGTATGACTAGTATGAAAATACCAAATTATATATATACTTGTTCAAACTAATTGTGTTCTTTTATGAAAAGGTGTCACTTAAAATGTTGTGATTTTTCATGAAAAGATATGTCTATCAAAATAAAACTATTTGTATAGACATGAATATAGGTGAATAGTCATTTGTCAGGTTTTGTAAAAGAAACATTTGAATTATATTGCCTCTATTGGACCCGATGAGACTATGTTCATGGGTAGTTCTATAACAATCAAATTGAAAGTTATGGAAAGGTCCTTTTAAAAAGGACATTTGACAAGGTGTTGACTCTGAGCAATGTTTATATCCTACAAAATTGTACTAAGTAGGAACAAAATATTTATGAGAAAAAGTTACCTCACGGAGAGCTTTTCAAACTCAATATTTTTATTTGTTCTTACTTTCTTGAGTCAAACTTTTTGTGACATAAACACTTGGGACATGTAAAGTTTGTGTTGAATCTAAGTATGCTAAGTATTCTTATAAATTTATGAAAGGAGTTCTAATCTGTTGAGTTGATTTACATTGACATTTGTGATATGAAGTCAACATCATCTCATCGTGGGAAAAAGTATCTCATAACTTTTCTTGACAATTGCATTAGATATGGTTATGTCTATTTGTTGAATGGTAAGGATGAAACAATAGAAACGCATAGGCAATATAATATTGAAGTTGAAAATCATTTGGGAAAAAGACAAGAAGTGATAGGGATGGAGAGTATAAATTTCTTTTTGCATAAATATGTTTGGAAAGTGGAATTATCCATCAAACTATTGCCCTATTCACCCCAATCTAATGAAACATCAGAATGAATAAAAACTAAAACTTTGAAAGAAATGATGGATACATTACTTATAAGTTCAGGTTCACCAAAAAACTTGTGTGGAGAAGCTATTCTTATAGCAAAAGGGAACAACAAAAAGTTTGTCTCTTCAGAAAGAAAAAAAATAAAAAGTTTATTTAGTCCAGGACACAATCTATTCCTTATGAGAAATGGAAAGAAAGCAAATCCAACTTTAAATATTTCAAAGTGTGGCAGTGTCTAGCCAAAGCCCAAGTTCCTATTCCTAAAAGGATCAAAATAAGACCTAAGATTGTTGACTGTAAAATTAGACTTGGGTAGTCTAATGAAGGGTCTAAAAGACCTTGAAAATAACAATACGAGAATGTACTTAATAAAGAGATTTAGAGGCGTAGTAAACGTCAAAGGACATCTACTTCCTTCAGATATGATTTTATAACATTTCTCATGCCATCTTTGGACTCATTATTTTGGAAAGATGGTGTCAATAGTGAGATTGATTCAATCTTGAGCAACCATATTGGAAGTTAATTAATCTACCTCCGAAAAATAAACCTTTGGGCTCAAAGTAAATCTTCAGAAGGAAAATGACAGTCGATGGAACTATTGACAAATACAAAGAAAGAATTTTTGTCAAAAGTTTTAGACAAAAAGAAGGTCTTGATTTTTCCGACACATACACCTCAGTAACTAAAATTACATTCATTCGTATGTTAATTGCATTAGCTACGGCGTATGACCTCTAAATTCATCAAATGAATGTGAAAATAACTTTCTTAAATGGGGAATTGGAGGAAGAAATTTACATGGAACAACCTGAGGGTTTTGTGGTTCCTGGCAAAGAAAAGAAACTGTGGGAACTTTTAAAGTCACTTGATGGACTAAAGCAAGCACCCAAATAGTGACATGAGAAATTTGACCAAACCATGTTGGCAAATGGATTGAAGAATGATGGAATTGATAGATGTGTTTACATTAAAGACACTCCAAATCACAGGGTCATTGTTTGTTTGTATGTTGATGACATGTTTATCATCAGTAGAGACACTTATGACATAAATGCTACTAAACATATGTTAGAAAACAACTTTGATATGAAAGATCTTGGAGTTGCTGATGTGATCTTAGGTATAAGAATCCTTAGAAACCATAATGTTTAGCATTGTCATGGTTCCATTACATTAGAAAGGTCCTTGAATAGTACAAATATTTGGATTTTAATATTGTCAAGACTCCAATAAATGTGAGTTTTGCACTTCAAAATAATGAAGGCAAAAGTGACTCACAATTGGATTATGCTAGAGTATTGGAAAGTATGATGTATATCACGAAATGTACATGATCAGATATAGCATGTTCTATTAGTAAACTGAGTTGGTTCACGATTAATCCCAACCAAACTCATTGGATGACAATGAAAAGGAATTTGGGGTATTTAAAACCTACTCAAAACTATGTGTTGCATTATAACAAATATTCAGTAGTATTGAAAAGATATAGTGATGCAAATTCATTCACTGGATCAAAGAAGTAAAATCCACAAGTGGATATGTATTTAGTCTTGGGGAGGAGCAGTCTCTTGAAAATATTCCAAACAGACATGTATCACTACCTCTATCACGATCTTTGAGTTTGTCGCTCTAGATAAGGTCGGTGAATAAGTTGAAAGACTCCAGAATTTCTTGATAGATATTCTCTTTTGGCCCAAACCTTTGGCATTATTATGCATACACTTTTATAGTCAAGATGAAATATGTAGGGCATTAAGCATGTTGTATAACAGAAAGTCTTGCAATATAAGACGTAGATATAATATTGTTATAAAACTACTCTCTAAAACAACTTATAAGACTAGATAGAGAATGCGAAGAATTCTATTTTATTCATAAGCCGATGAAGAGTATATATAGGCGTTGATACAATAATGAGTCCTAAAGTGATACAACAATGAATCCTAGTTATACTAGAAGATAAATTCATGTTATATCTATTTTATGCCCCCGCAAGTTGGTGTTGACATCTATAATAACCAAATTGTCAAACATACGACTGAAAGAAGCACGTGGTGGTGGCTTGGTTAGGACATCAACAACCTGATCAACAGCATGTAGATGCTTCACTTCAACATCTTTATGTTGCAACTAATCACGAACAAAGTGGAAATCGATGGCAATATGCTTCATCTTGCTATGAAAGACAGGATTTTCGCAAATGTATGTAGTTCCAATATTATCAAAGAGTATGTGAAGTATGCAAGCAAGGGAAAAGTGAAGCTCACGCAATATGTTGGTGATCCAGTTGGTTCTCTGCAAGAGCAGCAATAACAACTTGGTATTCAGCTTCAGTAGATGATTGAGAGACAAACCAATGCTTCTTGGAGGACAATGAGACAAGAGTACTTCTAAGATATATAACATATCCAATTGTGGAAGTTCTATCAGTAGGGTCAACGGCCCAATCAGAATCAGAATACACCATAATCCGGTTATCAGTGTCACGGGTTATTTGAAGCCCAAAGGAAAAGGTTTGATTGAGATATCGAATCAGCCGCTTCACAGCCTTCCAGTGATTATCTTGATGAAAATGCATAAACTGAGAGAGTTTATTTACTGTAAACGCAATGTCAGGTCTGGTGAAGGATAAAAATTATAGATTGCCAATAATTGTTCGAAAGAGAGAACCATCAACAATAGGATCAACCTGGTTTACATTGAGAACAGTAACGATGGATATAGGAGTGGAAAATCCTTTGTTGTCTAGAATATTCACTTCCTAGAGAAGGTCTTTTGTATGCTTCTGTTGAGACAACAACACGCCACCTTGATATGACAGAACTTCAACACCGAAAAAATAGTTCAAGTGGCCCAGGTCCTTGAGAGAGAACTGCTGAGCAAGGGCGTTGATAATTTGTCGAAAACCATGGTCACTATTTCTAGTAACAATAATCTCATCCACATTTACGAGGATGTAAATAGTCAATCCTGAATTATGAAAGATGAACAAAGATGAGTCAGAGTGTGATTTACAAAAACCTTACGTTACCAAAAAGTTCTTGAGCTCGTTGTACCAAGATCTAGGTGTCTGTTTGAGACCGTAAATGGTTCTATTAAGTTTGCAGACATGAATGGACAAAGTTGGATGCTCAAAGCCAAGAGGTTGTCACATATAAACTTGTTCCTCTAAATGACCTTGCAAGAATGCATTATTTACATCAAGTTGATGAAAACACCAATTGCATTGAACATCAATAGCGAGAACCAGGTGAATGATTGTAGGCTTGACTACCAGACTAAAGGTTGAATGGTAGTCAAGTCCTGGCCGCTGAGTGAAGCCTTTGGCCACTAATCGAATTTTACACCTATCAATAGAGACATCAGGATGATGCTTAATGCAAAAGAGCCACTTTCAGTACTACACTCTTAGAAGGATCGTTAGGAACCAAAGTCCACGTACGGCTTTTCACAAGGGCATCAAATTCAGCTTGCATAGCAACGTTCCAGTGGGGTTCATGCTGAGCTTGTTTGTAAGAAGAAGGCATTTTTGGACTTGGAGAGTGAGCAAGAAAGCGAGGGTGTTGTTTGGGCTTATGCATTTTATTTTTGGAACGGGTAACCAATGAGTGACTCGAGGTTGTGGTGGCGGGTGCAACTGAAGTGGCTTCGATGGGTTGTGTGCTAGAGGGTGTGATGATAGCCGACAAATGTAGAGTAGAAGGACGGGAAATGGGATTAGGTACGGGAGGAGACAAATGGGTGTTTTGGCTGGCCAATGAGGGTAACGATTGGGGAGCTGAAGGTGGATTGCATCGTCGATAAGTTAACAGGGGTGGGTTTTAATTTCTTGTTGAAAATGGGTAGTTGGGTTTAGAGAAGAAGGATTGAGTCGCTGCAATGAATTTTGAGTAGAAACTGCGACTTCATTAGAAATAGAACTATGAGGAGAGTTGAAGAGACTACCTGAACTTTGGGTCTGCTTTCTATTTGTTGCAAGTGGCATGGGCGAACTTTGTGTGCAAGGTCCACACGCAAAAGCCGGAGGAAGATCCATGTTCAAAGTTTGAGGTTCACATGTGAAATTCTGATCATTTTCCTTCATAGTGTTATCCCATGATTTAATTTGAAAATTTGATAAATGAGAGAAAATATTTTGAAAAGGAAAATTATTCTCAAAAAATAAAACATCCCTTGACAAAATATTATTGACGAAATTGGATCAAAGCACTGGTGGCAGTAATATTTGTTGGAAAAACCCAGGTATACATATGGAGTTGAATGGGACTGAAGCTTATTTTTGGTATATGGTCGAAGCCAAAGATAGCATAAACACCCGAAAGTTCTTATTGAATCAAATTTTGGGGTGTCTTGAAAAAGTATTTCATGAGGGCAGTTATCTTTTAGGGTAGCTGAGGGTAATTTGTTGATGAGATAAACTGCCTGATGGCAAGCAAAGATCTAAAAAGTCGGGGGAAGTGAGGCTTGATGAATTAAGGTTTCGGTGGTTTCAACAACATATCTATGATGTCATTCAACTACAGCTACACATTGAGGTGCATAAGAAGGTGAAACAAGATGTTCAATACCATGTGTTTTTAAATATGGAGAGAATCCTTCAAATTCACCATAACCATCAATGTAAAATGAGAGAATTTTTGTATTAAAGCGACGTTCAAGTAATGTATGTAGACTTTTAAAAATATCTTGAACTTCACTTTTATTTTTCAAAGTATATATCCACATATATTTCAAAAATTGATCAACAAACAATGCATAATAACGCTTTTTATCAATGGATAACACCGGGGAAGGTCCCCACAAATCACTGTAGATAATTTGTAGTAGTTGTTGACTTTGCAATGTACTTTCAGAAAAAGGCAACCTGTGCATTTTATTTGAATTGCAAGAATTACAAACTGAAGAAGTGTTTTAATCAGAAAATGGAATTGAAAACATTGTTAACAGTTTGTGTAAACTGTGATGATTTGGAAGCCCCAATCGTCATTGCCACAAGTTGATAGGAAGACGACGAACTACCAGATTTAACTGAAGTTGAGATAGGCGTGTAGTCTCTTGCGGCCACTCATACAACCCATCTCTATTATATCCGCACACCAGAGGTGCCTCCGTAGTCAGATCCTTCACAAGAAAATTAAGAGGAAAATTCAATAGATGTTTTGTTGTCATTATAAAATCTAGAGACAGAGAGAAGATTTATTTTTATGTTTGGGGTGCAGAGGGTATCATTTAGTTTGAAGCTTTTATTTGATGAACATAAGTGAGTGTTACAAGTGTGAGAAATTGGAATGGTATTAGCATTTCCCATTGAGAGCTCTCCGGGTCCGTGGTAGTCCTAAGAAGTGGACAAGTTGCGAGTATCAGTTATGATGTGATGGTTTACCCCGAAATCAACAATCCATGGATCTTGTTGTTGTAGAAGCTGAGTATCATAATTTGCACGAGCTTGAAAGTGGTTGTGAAACTGGGATCTACACACATTGGCAGAGTGACCGGGGCCATCACAGAGTTCACAGCGAAGGAAATTGTCATTGTTTTGGGGATGCTGATTTCGACGAGAGAGCCACTGCTGGTATTTGATGATTCTAGGGTTTTCTGGGAAGGCCATTGTTGGCTACCTTGTGAGGTACTACCTACCTGCTTTTGGTTGTTATTATTCTTTGAAGGTGATTGATTGTTTCTTTGAGATATTGCAGCAGTAATTTGTGGTGTTAGTTTGGGTTCTCCATGCTTAAGAAAGATCTCATTGTCAAGCAGTTTCTCATAAAGTTCTTCATAGGTGATCATTGTTTCACACAACCAGATGGCTGCGGAGATAGTGTTATAGTAGGGACCAAGGCCTTGGAGGATTCTCACAGTAAGTTGCATATCAGTGATTGGTGCTCCACCAATTGCAAGTTCATTAGCAATGGAATGTATGTCACATAGATAGTCAGTGACATGCCTAGAATCTTTGGTAATACGAGCTAGTTGATCTTGGAGAGTGATAATTCTTGTATGTGATTTATTGGCGAAGGCAGTGTGCAGGGATTCCCAAGCTTTGTGTGCCGATGTGGCTGTTGCAACAGTTGATGCAAGTGCAGGTTCCACCGATGCTAAGATGGAATTTTGGACAAGCTGATCATGTCGAAACCAGTTCGTATAAGCTGGATTCAGAGTGCTTTCATTGTTTGCTGTAAGTGTGATTGGAGGAGAAACAACTGTCCCATCAAGATGACCAAACAGTTTATTTCCGTGCATAAGCATCATCACCTGTGCCTTCTAGATGGTGAAGTTATGGTTGTCGGCAAGTTTGATGGGTAATTGAGAGGTAGGGTTAAACAACACGATGACAGTGTTATTGGTTGTGCTATCTGTGTTAACAACAGTGGTATGTGGGGCCATTTTTGCGTGAGGCAGCAGGTAGGGTTAGAGGAGAAAAAAATTAGGATCGTACTTGTGTGAGCTTTTAGAGCCATGATACCATAAAACAACTTATAAGACTAAATAGAGAATGAGAAGATTTTTATTTTATTCATAAGCTGATGAAGAGTATATATAGGCGCTGATACAATAATGAGTCCTAAAGTGATACAACAACGACTTCTAGTTATACTAGAAGATAAATTTACGTTATATCTCTTTTACTCTCTAGTAGAATTATCACATTTGACTATGTAAAGTCAAAGAATAATGTGTCAGATCCACTTACAAAAAGGCCTAACTAGAGACAAAGTTGAAAGATTGTCTAAGGGAATGGGTTTATGGCTCAGGACAAGTCATCATGGTGGTAACTCTACCTAGAAGAATAGAGATCCCAAGATCTAGGTTCAAGGAGAAAACAAAGTTGTGACTAGTAGTTCGACATTATCAACCAACTCAATCCATTCTCATGATGAGGACAGTGCTCAAGAATAAGGATAAAATATTAAGGCTCATTAACGAGTTAATAAAGCTTAAAGTTTTTAATGATTTGCTAAGTTTGGAAAATTTTACCAAATAGTGTATCTATGCAATAACACCTGTTAGAAATCACCTATATGAGTGTGAAATGGAAGCCGCTTCAAAGAGAATCATTGTAAAAAGCCTATTCTCTATACACTCAAGAAATCAGGAGGTGATCATGACTGAAACGAACCCAACCGTGAGAGCCATAGAAAGTAAATGATTGATTGTGTGTCATATGGTTGTCTAGGTATACACCATAGATTGATGGTTCAATGATATCAAATCTACCGATTGACCGAGTATATCTGAATATGTTCACTACCGAAAGATCAAAGGGAAACCTACTTATCCAGATGCAACTAGTTCTTGCTTTTAAGCTATACACATTTGTACGTTTCTTTGTCTTAGAGCCATTCCCCATTCATTAGGGGGGATTTTTTGGTTTTAAAAGGTGTGAATGGATAATGAAGAGTTGCGACTTTTATGATGAGTTGTGACTTTTAAGAAAAGTTGTGACTTTTATGAAGAGTTGTGACTTTTATGAAAAGTTGGTGACTTTTATGAAAGGTTGTGACCTTTCAGAAGGGTTGTAACTTTCCAAAGGGTTGTGACCTTTTCAATAAGGCACAATAAGCATATGTTCACACTACCCTTTGTTGTCTATAAATAGAGGGATTTTCTTCCATTTTAAAACAACTAATTTTCTGGTCTTCTGCTAAATCTAGTGTTCTAAGTGTACTTTACTGCCGTTGAGAGGTTCTCTTACATCGTGGTTATAGGTATCGATAAACCGGTGAATAAGATCATTTTATTTTGGGAGGATATATTTCATTAACCTCGAGTACTTGAGGGGGATAATTTCCTTAAGGGGACACTATACATTATGTTGGCTCGATTTTTTTCTTTGAGAAAAATATTTTGTATATTGTTTCTAATCTGTTTCAGATTCTATTTTCTTTGTTGGTTTTAATTTTCTAGTTTTGAATACTCTTTAAACTTTGTTGTTTCTTATAAAGTTCGTCAATGTTTTTGTTCTAAGTATCTTAGGAGTACAGGATGAACAACATTTGCTTCATGTTATTAATATTGTTAAGAGACCACAAATTACCATATCACCGACATTTAGTTTATGTAGACACTCTAACGTACATATATTGATTTCATCAGCTTCTTGAGAAACACCAGAATTTATTCACTCATAAAATTTTCAGCTTTATTAATGATGGCAATTTCATTATATTTCTGATTAAATAAATACATAGTTTCCAAAGTAACAATGAAGTACATCTTGAATTCCCATCCATTATATATCTTTCAGTATTTAGCAACCGAACATTCTATGAACAATTAGTAGTCAAAATATGTAACTTTTGTGAAATTCTTAATATTCAATCATGTGATCACTCTAATTTGTTGATTGTGCAGCCAAGAATCAATGGGCATACAGAAAAAATCACTACCAAACAAAAACTACACAAGAAATGGTCTTTAATTAGCAGTAATTAATTAACGATAATAACTTAATTGCCGCTAAATATGTTATTTTAGAGGAAATTAACACACTTTGAAAATGTTTCTAATGTTTGTAGCGAGATTGGATCCTATTGCAATTAACTGTTGCTGATAAAAACTTTATCAGTCTTTCTTAATATGTATATTTATTGCCACTAAAAGTTGTTTTTGTTGTAGTGAAAGTGTTTTTCCCTATTAAGGGTGAAGGGGATGCAGGGTTTGTGTTTAATACTGTAATTTGGTGTTTGGGTTGCAAGGTATGATTCTTTGGAGGATCTTCATCCCCCTTTGGGAATTTGTATTGTTGACATAATAGAGTACGATTGTTACAATGCTAGTGGGTTGAGTCGATAAGTTTTATCTTGGAGTTGTTTTCAGTCATCCTTTCATGGAAGTGTTTGTGCTAGAAAGTTGTTGAGAATATAATTAAATAATTAAAAGTGTTTTTTGTAACTTAAGCTCACACACTTTAACAAAAGTGTTATGCATAGTAATTGTGTGGTGTAAGCATGCTCTACATATCAATTCTTCTTTGTTAAATTAGTATCAATATGTACAAGTACTTCAGAAAGGTTAGTATCATGTGAGTTTCAATTGATACATGTTATCAAATTTGCAAGTTGCAACTCCGAGGAAATAAAACAAGCATAGTTTTTTTGAAATTAGCATGAATCCAAGAAATACAAATATCATACAATATGATGTACCATCGATGACCACTAATGAATGGAAGGACATGACAAATTTTTCCGTTGGAAATTATCACATTATCCAGGCTAGTCATAACTCAGAAGATCGAAGTACGAGATGACCCCTTTCTGTAACCAATATATTCATTCACATGGACTATTAGCATTACCTGAGAAAGAATCAAAAGATGCATTGCAATTAGAAAATGCTTTCTAATGTTTGGTGTGTTAATGAATTTGGTGATCATTTTATTTGCAAAGGGACTGTTCTAGAATTGAAAGGGTCACTGCATTACTTGCGCGAAATGAAAAACCAGAGGAACATCGTGACAAAAATGAGGAAGTTGCTGCTTATTGTGGTCCAATGGTGCTAATTAAAGGTGTGGATATTGATGTTTCATAAAGGACAAAGAATTCAAGAGATGGGGGTTGTTTGTTAGACGCCAAGTATGGTCACTAATACATGGAAAGGTAAGTGTGGAATAGAGTGTCGACATAAGCTAAACGAAAATGTTGTTGTAATTTGTCTCTTAACAGTATTTATGACAAGAATTAAATTGTTCTTGACTCAATGTATCAAAGATGTCTCAAAAAGAACTTGTCTTACTAAATTTAATGTGATGAGTTTTAAAATATATGTATACAAACAAGTATCGGTCTTGCAATTTTTTCTTTTGAAAAAGAACTTCAGATATATTTATAAAACATAATCTTAGAATAAAAAAATCTCTAAACACTATTTTTTTTTTGAAAAAAGAAATTAAAACCTTAATTCTCAAATAGAATTCAAACTATAGATCCAATACATTCTGATGGTATTAAAGGAAGATGAAAAACTGACAATAGAGAAGAATAGAACAATGAAGCAGTAACAACATGTGTTTACAAGTTGCTTTTATTGAGAATCAACAACTAGTAGTACATCAGTGGCAGAAACAATGCTCATATAAACACGATCATACTGTATGATGGTGTCTACGCAAGCATTGGTTTCCTGCAACCACGAATGTACTCGTTGATTCATGTAGTATGATGGTGGCTATGCAAGAATTGCTTCCCCGCAGTCCTTCTGATCCCACATCACTTTTGCATCTGAGAAACTAGTCTTGTATATTGAAAAGACCACAAATATTGTGGCATATGTAACCTTTATACATTGTCCAAACAATTGCCTTCCATTGAGGCTCACAATAGCAAGCGCAACTGATCGGTGATCAAAGTAATCCACAAACCCATAGTATGGCTTGTCCTTCCTTATGAGCTTGTATCGCTCAAGAGGAGCGCGGGTGCTAGTGAAAACCTCTTGAACAAGTGGTTCTTTTACTTTAAGTTTATGTTTCCAACATACATGCACACTCCAACAACTATGCATGTATGTTGAAAATGTCAATCAGAAGATCTTGCAATTTTGAAGAGGTTGGCGGCTTGGAGGTGGCATAAAAAAATGAAATTTAAAATTTGAAATACTTTTCTAAATCATTCTTAATTGACGGGGTGAGGAGAGGGGGGGGGGTGGCGTAAAAAATGATTTTTTTTAAAATTTAAAATATTTCCCAAAAATAAGTTTTCTTAAATTAATTTTTGACAAGAATGACCTGGGTGGGGGTAGAGGAGGGGGGGGGGGTAAGCAGTGGTGTAAAAATGAAAAAACTTTAAATCTGAAATATTTTCCAAAATCATTTTAAAAAAATTATAGTGCTTTAATTCCTTTGGCACCGGTCCTTTTTTTTCTATCACAATTAAACATACCACTAAGTATTTAGAATACTAACAATAAAGATAATTTTTTGTTCAATTTATTTCTATTTAACAATGAAGTTTGTAGAAAACCAAAAGTACAATACAGACTTATTAGGTGAAGTTTTCATGTCCTTCAAAACCAATTGCACATTCTAACTTATCTAGAGTATAAAACTACAAAAGTTTTTTAGTCTACAAAAATCAAACACAATGAAATTTCACACGGAGTACAAACCTAGTCTCCAAACTACCCAGGGGAGAGGGTAGGGGTTAACGGGGTATGTCACCCACGGGAGGGGGTAGGGGATCCTCGGGGAACAGCGCACAGGGAAGGAGGTTAGGGGATCATCATGGAACGACGCCCTGGGGAGGAGGGTAGGGGGACTAGGGGGTCCTCGGGGAAAGACACCCCGGGGAGAAGGGACAGGGGATAAGGGGTCCTCGGGGGATGGTACCCTTGGGGAGAGGGTAGAGGGTCCTCAGAGCATAACGCCCTGAGGCTCGGGGTAAAGGGGTAGGGGATCATCGAGGCAGAGCACCCCGGGGAAGGAGTAAGGGGGGTAGGGCATCCCCGGGGAACGGTGCCCAGGGAAGGGGGTAAATGGGGGTCCACGGGGAATGGTGTCCAGGGGAGGGGAGTAGGGGATCCTTGGGGAACGGCGCCCAAGGGAGGAGGGTACGGGGTAGGGGATCCTTAGGGAATGAGGCTCTTGAAGGAGGGTAGGGGATGTGGGGTCCTCAGGGCACGACACCCCAAGGAGAAGGGTAGGGGAGGTGGAGGGTCCTCAGGGTACGGTGCCCTTGGGTGCAGGGTAGTGCGGGTGGAGGGTCCTTGGGCCCCGAGTCCCCGGGGCGGGAGGTCCTCGGGCTATGGAGCCTTAGCGGGGGGTGGGGGGGGTGGGGGGGTAGGGGGTGGCCGGTCTTCGGGGAACGACACCCTTGGGGAGAGGGGTAGGAGGTGGGGGTCATCACGGAACGACTCCCTGGGGGGTAGGGGGTCCTCTGGGCATGACGGCGCAGGGGAAGTGCGGGATGTAAAGGGTGGGTGGGTGGGGGGGGTCCTCAGGGCACGAAACCACGAGGCAGGAGATAAGGGGAGTCCTAGGGGCACGACCCCCCGAGGT
>JAJOOS010002378.1:0-36626 GCA_029582725.1 Solanum chiquidenum
CATTTTCAAGAATAATGGATTGGTTAGGTGTCCTTGTAGTGCATGTAAGTGCTTAAATTTTTTTAAACCAGATACAATTATGGTTCATTTGTACCGTAATGGATTTAAGCCTAGATATTTTGTATGGATTGATCATGGAGAAAGAGATGGATTGGATGGTATGTTTTATAATTCGATGGCTGTGGATGAATATAATATGCTTGCATCACATGGTCAAATTAGGATTGAACAGGATAGGGTTGAACATAATAGGGTTCATGAAATGATCAATGATGCTTTCGGGGTTCAAGGTGGGATGGAACCCGAACAATATTTTGATGAAACTCCTAATGAAGAAGCAAGACACTTCTATGATCAATTAGAAGAGTCTAGTCGTCCCCTATGTGAAGGGATTCCACATTCTGCCTTGTCAATTGTGGTTAGATTAATGAATATTAAATCAGATTGGAATGTTCCTAATGTGGCTATGGACTCAATGGTTGATCTTTTGGGTGAACTAGTTAATCTGGAGTTTAACATACCTAAGAACTTCTATCAGGCAAAACGTTTGATTTTCAAGTTAGGATTGACGTATGATAGAATTTATTGTTGTGTTAATGGTTGCATGTTGTTTTACAAGACTGATAGTGAATTAGAAAATTGTAAGTTTTGTGGACATGCTCGCTATAAGAGGACTCCGGCTGGAAAGATGGTCCCAGTTAAGGCGATACATTATCTACCTCTCATTCCTAGGTTAAAGAGGTTGTATGCAGCGATGAGGTCTTCCCCACATATGAGATGACATCGTGAATATAAAAGGTCGCCGGGTGTCTTGTCTCATCTATCTGATCGTGAAGCATGAAAGAATTTTGATAATATATATCCTGATTTTGATAGTGAACCAAGAAATGTTAGATTGGGGTTGTGTGCAGATGGCTTCACACCATTCTCTAATGTTGATTCGCCTTATTCATGTTGGCCGATATTTCTTACTCCGTATAATTTTCCTTCTAAAATGTGCATGACCAGTCCCTACATCTTTCTAAGTTGTGTTATTCCAGGTCCCCGTAATCCAAAAAGTTTGATTGATGTCTATCTACAATCATTGATAGATGAGCTCAAACAATTGTGGTTTGAAGGCGTTTTGATTTATGATATATCAACTAAGAAGAATTTTGTTATGCGTGTTTTTTTAATGTGGATTATTAATGATTTTCCTGCATACGGGATGTTGTCTGGTTGGATGACAGCTGGAAAACTAGCATGTCCGTATTGCATGGAAAATAGTAAGACATTCACTTTAAAGCATGGCAGAAAAAATACATGGTTTGATTGTCATCGTCAGTTCTTGCCAATGGACCATGAGTTTAGAAAGAAGAAAAATGCATTTAGGAAAAATAAGGTTAAAAGTGACCCCCCACCACCATTACTCACAGGGCATCAAATTTGGGAGAGACTTTCTCAATTACCTAAAGTTACAGAAGTTTTACCTTCTAGACTTCCTGGATATGGTGTTGAACATAATTGGATCAAACAAAGTATATTTTGAGAGTTGTCATATTGGAAGGACAATCTGCTACGACATAATCTTAATGTGATGCATATTGAAAAAATTTATTTTGACAATTTGTTTGACACAGTATGAATGTTAAGGGTAAGACAAAAGGCAATCCAAAAGCTAAAATTGACATAAAGGAATATTGTAGGAGAAAAGAGTTATGGCTGCAGGAATTACAGAATGGTAAAATAGTTAAGCCCAAAGCCAGCTTTTCATTCTCATTGAATGAGAAACGTGAAATTATTGAGTGGATTAAAATTTTTAGAATGTCGGAGGGCTATGCTTTGAATTTAGAAAAGCGGGCAGATATGAATGAAGGAAAATTGATAGGTATGAAAAGTCATGATTGTCATGTGTTCATGAAAACTTTAATTCCTATCGCTTTTAGCCATCTACACGAAAGAATATGGAAATCAATCACAGAGATAAGTCTTTTTTTAAAAGATTTGTGTTCTAGAAAATTGTTGGAGAGTAGTTTAGACAGGATGGAGGAAAATATTCTTGTTACTACTACTAAGTTGGAGAAGATATTTCCATGTGGTTTCTTTGATGTGATGGAGCATCTTCCTCCGTATATCTGTATCTTATGTATGGAGGTCCTTCCTCAGAACATTGATCAAGTTGTAACCCCTAAACTATGGTCTGCAATAAATATTTCTAAATATGTACCCCCACTTTCACATCTTTTGTTTGTGGAGGATCTAGTCTTAATTTCTAAAGTAAACAAAGGAAAATTTAAGGGTTGTGTGTGACTTTAGTTAAGGCATCTGATGACTTATACGAGTCCCCCACAAGTCAAGAGACCAAGTCTCTTGACTATATTAATAGTAGAAGGAACAATAATTGCTTAAAGTAACAGAACATTAGATTTTACGTCGAAACCTCCTTGATCAAGGGAGAAAAAAACCACGACTTGTCACACATGATTTCTCAATTAACTTCACTAGCTTCAACGAACTTGTGAATACATACTCTAGTAATCACAAATGATTAAACTCTTAACCTTACACCTATTATAAGACTTAAAGCAATAACTCTATTGTCACTATATCAATTGCTCCTAGTTAATATAAACTTTACACAAACGCAACTCGGCTAACTCTAGCCATGAACTCAACTTTGTGAAGATTACAACTAAAATGATCTATGTTCCTTTATATCATAGGAATAGATCTTACAATGTATTACTAGAATATACTAAACTTAAATAACAACTTAAAACTTCTATGGATCACTCGATCAGTCCCTTGTTGCTCGTTTCTTCCTTAAGAGAATGATTTTTGCTTTGAGTATTCTTGATCGCAAAAACTAAGTTGTTTCTTGTCACCTCTCATGTATATGAGAGACAAAAAACCTAGTAGCACACCATTGGATGAGGGCTCTGCACCTCTGTTGCCATGCCTACCTACCATAGCATATTTGGTAGCTTTACGGTTGCACTTCACTGACTTGTCCTGAGTGCCTTTAATTTGAAGGATCGGGTCCCTATACCAGATCCTACTACTCCACAGTTTGTTAAATCATCAAAACATAAAAATACAACATTAAAAACATCTCTTAGCAGTATTTCAACTCATGTTATGAATGCACTAAACTCTCCATTGATATAACCAAACAAATAGACCGCTTGCAACAATATTTGTATCAATGTGTTCAATAAATGTATTGTTTTAATTTCTTTAAGTGCTTAACTGAATGCATTACTATATGGCCTATACTTAGCCGACAAAATGCAGGTGAAACAGCTGGAGATAACTATTATCTCAATGCTTTTGATTGCAAATATTCTTGTCCATAATATTGAAAAGGAATCCATAGGTAAGTTTGATATAAATGTAACGATCTATTCCGTCATTACTGAAAATATTTGTAGTAAAAGTATACAAATCTTATTCGTTATAGGTTTGGGATCAATTTCTTGGTATGTGAGTGCATTAGTTATGAATTAAGGACGTACAATGCCCCTATAAAAATGTAAGTTGAAAGTATTCTTACCGATTTAGTTTCGAGTTTTAGTTTAAACTCTGGTACTCAACTTTAAACGACCATATCTCAGTAAATGATGAGTTACGTGGCCCATGACCTATCAAATTAAAGATTTGTAAGTCTTCTTTCGAGTTCGAAGTAAAAGGTTATGACCATTTTACCAGAGACTGTCTGTGGCTAAAAGGTTGAGGTCATTTAGCAAGGATCATGTCACTATAGCGAGCCGCTATAAGGGCTGCACGAAATTAAAAGATATTTTCAGTCCTAAAACGTTGTTTTTCTCCCCAAACTCATCCAAGATCATGCTAGGGAAAGGAAGTGGCGATTTCTTCAATTTTCCATCGATTGTCACCTTCAACATAAATCCTTCCATCAATCTAACGCTCGTTTGATTCTTTAATTCTTAAAAATTATATTTGTGGCCGCCCTAGGGGATGGTTTGAATTCATACTAAGGTGGGGAAATTTTGAGTTTATGAGCATTTTAGGTGTTAAGATCTTGGGCTAATCTTAAGAATGTTTATTCTTGATTTATTTATCATAATTCACTAGTATAATCATGAAATTTATAGTTCCAAGTGAATTATTAGTGGGAAATCCCTAGAATGGATGTAAAAACCATGAGTTTGGTCTGTGATTGGGGATTTGCAAATAATTTCAAAATATTTAGGTCATTTGCGATTGATTTTGTATTATATTATTATTTTAGACCAAGAACAAGCTAAAATTTTACAAAATGAGTCAAGATTCGCGATTAGACTTCTGCAGCAGTTGCTTGACGCTCATGTGGGCTAGGTTTTCTTAATTGAGTAATTACACCTATTTTCACTTGATGAGTTTTAATACATATAACAGAGAACAATTTATAAAATACAAATTTTAATGATGGATAATACATCTATCACACATTTTAATACACTTATAATACAATGTGTCAATTTCTTACCAAACTAGCATAATATATTTTTAAACAGTTACAATACATATATATTGCATACATAATTCACTTTTAATACATATTGCAGATTTATCATAGTATTTCTATATATTGCTATAAATGATAATAAATAAAAAGTATCGCTAAAATCAGTAATTGTTTATTAAAAGGTACTCATTCAAGTAATTTTTCCTTCTCTCTTTATTTGTTCAATTATTCAATTGTAATTTGTTTGGGTTCTAACTTTAGATTTAGTTTAACTTAATTAAATTCCCTTAAAGATGAACATAAACTTGTTTTTATGTTGATTGACTTCATTTAATTCAACAAATGCTGTTTTTTTACTTAATCAATTATGTTGGGTAAGTTCATCCCATTTTAAATATTTTCAATTGTTTTCAAGTTAAGTTTCCTCAAATGGCCCTAAAATTGCTTTTCTTTACTTAAATATTTTTTTCCAAATATTAGTCAATATTTTTAGTCAAATCATCGGATAACAGCATGTTAGCTGATACATTGAGTATTATTAATAATGCAGAGTACCAAGAAGGAGAATAACACCTTCTCAAAGTGGAAATGTGAACCTCTTATCCATTTTATCTAAATTTTTAAAGATTTATCTATTAAAGCCTTTTGAAATTAAGCTTTCTTAATTTCTTGGAAAATTCAAGTGGCGACTCTTTCTAAATATGTTTTTTATTATTTTCTTATACTTAAAACATTTCAAAAGCAATTTTCAAAAAGTAAATCACAACACATTAATAGGGGACATAGGCTCTTATTTGATTTGACTTATGACATATAAGCTAAAATTATAAGTTAGGAATTCTAACTTATGATTTATGTTGGCCTTTTTAGCTTAAGCATAAGTGCTTAAAACACTTTTTATTTTATTCAAACACTGTAAAAGTGCTTAAAGGCTCTTTTAGTTTTAAAACACTTGAAACTAAAATAGCCTTTAAGCACATTATGCTTTCAAACTAAAATAGCCTTTAAGCACTTTTATAGTGTTTGAAATTTTGGACACTGTAATTCAAATTATGTTGAGTCTAACTCATAAAATTTTGGACATGTTACCTATATTTGGGCTTATTTTGAAACCCTACTTAGTACTTATAGGTTTTACTCTAAGAGAAGTAATCACGAAAAATTTCCTCAATATTTTTTAGCATCACGATCCAACCTACCGGGCCGTGCGGACACCTACTCTAACACCTAAATAGAAAAATCCTCTACCCCAAACTTAGTCTGGGCCATGCAGAAAATAAATAGAACATTATCTACCACCCTATTTAAATAGGAAAACATCTTTAATTTCTTTAAAATATCTAAGCTATTTTACAAAGAAACATACTAACACTCCTAAATAACTAGTCTAAACAGGTACAAGAGCTTCTAAAAGTATAGTTTATAAAAGAAATAAGACACAACTCCCACCATAAGGAAAAAAAAGTAGAACCTGTCGGAGATCATCATCATCTTCACTTATGAAACATCACTAATTTTCTTAAGCCAGACTATGTCAAGTGGCATAGCAAGAGTAATATTAGTACAAACAATACGTATAGGTAGAAATCATTGGTCAACTCGAACCTATCACATAATATAGAATAGACATTCATAAGGGAATATGCATTATGAAATTTACACCACCCCAAGTCTCTATCCACAAGCTTCCACCATCCCAGGTATAATACCCATAAACTAGTTCACTTGAACCCAACCTCCTACCGTATTCAGTTGCTAACTCTGATGCTTCTCAATCCTACATTTTATGTCCCTTTAAGGCTTCATAAGCCTACATATGATGTCACCCTAACCTACATGTGACATCACTTTAAGTCTTCCCAAGCCTACATTGATGTCATGCTAATATTAGATCATAACATAACTCTACTACCACATAGAGATTCCCGAATAAAAGATCACCATTAATGTCAAATCATAGGCTACCCCTTCTATCATATTAATATTCACGAATATCATACCATCACTAGCCCCAACCAACTTACTGGTCTTTCTTAATTTCTCATGTCAACTCCCTGACCCTTTTGGAATAATACGTGAAACTGCACATTAGACCAACTCATCCATCTTGACTTCCCCATTATTACATAAGTCTTAAAAGAGTTGGATAATCATAACCAGCCCCTACACTTAACCATGCACTAGACCCTCGGTTATCATTCTAATTAACAACCACCACTTCAATAAATCAATAGTATCGTGATAAATAGAAACACAGTTTAAAAAAAACTAAATAATTGAATCCCCATAAACTCAACCCAATAGCTTAAACAATTATAATCACAACTATAGAATATCCCGAACTCTCAGTCCTCACTTTGGATTTATATGCACAACCCGCAATACCATAAGCATATGTCAATCAACAATCAGGAATACATAGATTCTAGTCACAATATCATGAAATCATCTAATACATGAAATCAACCAATGCATGAAACATATCTCACATGATCACAAATGCACATGTCTGGTCTTGTCATGGTACCATAAGCACATACTTGGTCCATTCATGGAACACATACTCAATCTATTAGTGCATTGGTGTCGTACCCGAGATATCCTTCAATGTTCATACTAGGCATGGTATCTAAGCCAACTATTAATATTCATATCAGACGTGGTATCCGAGCTAACTAGCAATCACAAATCATCATATACAATCATAAATACAATGGACAGTACCACTTGAATACCACACGCCACAATAATAAGGTCATCGCATGAGATTACTTACATGATGTCATTATATATCCTTTATGTAATGAATGATATGGAAATCATAGGGAAGGATTTATAATGACATCATGTAAGTAAATGATAAATATTTTCTTAATATAGTATATTTAAGTAAGTTTCCCTAAAGAGGACAAAGAAAATACGCTCGATCGCAGTTTCTAAACGCCTGGGCTGAGATTTGGGACTTCATGTTTCAGCTGCATTTTTTGCTCTGACTCATATATATCAGTGTATACAATCTGTATATACCAGTCTATATGGGTCGTATATTATCTGATTATATATGCTGTATATCATCCCTTTTACTTGTATATTTGATTCTCTTTCATTGTATCAACTTTCCTTTCTCTCGAACAACGATGAGGTGGACTCAAAAACATTGAATTTGACCCAACCTGAGATGCAAAGGAAAAAATGGACTCAATTCAAGGGAGGTTCATAACATAGAAGCAATGATAATGATTAGAAAATTTAAACAATAACTATAGTATAACTTACATAAATCCCATAGTGTAAAACCAAAATTACATCATATCCCTACTCTTTCATTAATTACAAAAATCCCTTGAATTTTGTACCTTTTGGATACATAAGTGTGACGCCTGATACATTAAATTCGATACAATGAGTATCAGTCGATTGGGTTAGGGATTAAAAAAGCTGAATCCCACCCATTACACTTACGTTTCTTCGTCCAAACAATCATGCAGTGGCAAATCCTAACAAAATGACTAAGTTCAAATTTCATTTTTTTTCTCCCTATTCATTGTTATGCGGTAATTTGACTAACCTTTAGAAAAATCACCTTTTGAAATGTTCTAAGTATAAAACAATTTGAGAAAAATACTCAGAAAAGAGTCGCCACTTAATTTTTTAAAGAAATTAAGAAAACTTATAATTTTCAAAGATTTAAACAGAAAAAAAATCATTTGAAATACCAAAGAGGGTTCGGGGTTCAATTTTACACTTCGAGAAGGGCTTAAGCATTCGAAGTGCCCGCTAACATGTGATTGACCTGCGACTTGACTAAAATATATTTTTGACTAATTCTTTGGGAAAATGATTTAACATAAAAAATAATAATTTATAATATTTTATTAACTTTGAGAAAATAATTAAATAAATGACACATTTTATTTTACTTTTTTATTTTGTTTTAGAAAGGAACCTAAAAATGAAACATTTGGATTAAAATGCAAGTGAATAGAATTTTAATAAAACTAGATTAATTAGAATTTATTTGACTAAATTTTTTTTTTAATAATAATTTAAACCAAATTGATTTGAGCATTGAAACCATTTAAAATTAATTGAAGAATAAATGTTTCGACTAACCTTTTTGAGAAAATGACCAAGTATGTATTTTTTTTTATTGATTGAAAAGTTGACTAACTTTTTCCAAGTTTATTTGAGAAAAATACTTAAACAGAAAAACATTTTAAAATGAGTAAAAACGTGATTTGAATGAAAAGCGTTAAATAACAAATCTTTTTAAGAACAACAATTTAACTTAATTAAAGATATAAAATTTGATCGGCATTTGATTGATAAAACAAATGACCACAGCACAAAAAGAATATTTAAAGCAAACCAACATTAAGAAAATAACTCATCTTTTGGGGAATCTAATTAAGTTAATTAAAATAAATTATGGTTAGAGTTAAATGAAATAAGTCAAAGCATAATCAAAGCAATTAAAGGAGTAAAAGAGATGATGAAATTGGGCCCTTTCTTGGGCCAATTTCGCTGCAAATTTTGGTCTTAACCAAATTTTCGTTTTTGCATACATCGGCTGTATATCAGTGTATATCGGTGTGTATATCAGTGTATATCAGTGTGTATATCAGCTCTTTCCGTGTATCTCCTGCTTCCGAACACCTGTATCTTACCTCGTCTCTGTATTTTCGCATTTTTGACCTGTAATTTGTTGTATAATGAGTGTATACTGATGTATACAACATGTATAAAGCCCCCTTTTGGGCTTTTTGAATTAATTTCCAGCAGCATTTTGAGTCTCCGAGACTTGTAACAGCTTCCGAATGGTTTAACTAAGAATGAGGGGCTGACTCGGTGGAGAAAATTTGGGCCTACGGGGCCCGATAAGCGATGCAAGGCCGAAGCTAGAGTCAATGGGACTCATTCTGAGAGATTACATGCACAAAGAAAGAAAGAAAAAAGGATAAACAAATAAGAAGAACCAATTGAGAATATGAAGAGGCGATAATTTAAAAGAGAATATGAGGAGTCTCAGCAAATCACTGCAATACTCTTCTAAGTCAACAAACCAACTTTGGCATTTTTACACAGAAAGGCAAACCCAAATTTGAGCAAGAGAAAAGAAGAGAGATAATGGCATTAACAACCATGATGATCAATCTATCCTACAAATTTCTCAAAGTAAGACCAAAATTAAACTAACATCTTACACATAAACCAAACTCGAACTAATGACAAAAATGAACGAAATACCAGCGCAGCCTTCGACTAGAAATTTAAGAATGAAAGAAAGAAAAGGGTAAATTCATCAAATAAGAAACTAAGAACCTCATTTAAACAAACAAGAACCAGATTTGTGACAGTTCCAAGATGATAATCAAACTCTTCAAAATAAAGTCATAAACCATTATTTAGAGAGAGACCATATTAAAACTAATATATATATATATATATATACTAAACAATTTAATCAAATGCCAGGTGAATAAGACAACCTGCTGCTTTAAATATTGGAACAGGAAGAAATAAAAAAAATATATTACAAAGAGAACTTAGATAGAATACAATGCTCGCCTCTACTGATATCTGTCTAAACACAAAATCTTAATGAATTTGAACCATTTGAAAAGGGAACTGAGACAAACCTCATGGAAGTAAAATAAACAATAGCCAAGATTGCATTATGTAGACTACTCATCAAATAGCCACAATACAGAGCTTATTGCAGGAATCGAACAATATGGTCATGTTGATTTTCTTTCACAAATTAAGATGCATCTCATATGACTTGAAATAACACACCACGTTATTGTAATTCGAACATAAAGTAACTCGAGAATTAACACGGCACATCCGCAAAGGCCAAAAAAATAAGAGAAACAATATTTTTTCGATCAGAAAATCGACCCTCAACATGAACCAAACTGACTTCAACTAGACTAACATCAAAAGTAGCACGCTCACAGCATTCACATATCTATTCAAAGATGAAGAATAACAAAAGCAAGCATGCTTGGACATATAAACAGGGGTGAAAGAGAAACTAAGCAGACAAAGGTCAATTTGAATCTTATATCCTTTAAGAAGAGAAACAGTATTAAGACACCAAGAGCTCGAACGACAAAAACATAACTTCATCGAATAACACCATGTAAAAATAGCGGAGACGAAAAGAATATCATAAAGGGAAGAGCATTACCGTTCTTCGGGAAGCGAGACTAGGACAACAAGCTGAGAACAACGACTCTTCTACTATGAAATCTGTATACGAACAACACGCTAAGAAACTCCGAGCGTTGATCTTCAATGTGAGGTCAAAAATATATATTTTTAATCATTATTTGTCTCACATTTATTATTTATATTTATCCTTTTTGAGCATGAATTTTATGGATTGTGCTAAATAATGTATTTTATTTGTAGGAGTAAATTGATGTAAAGTTGAAGAAGTTTGAAGCTAAAACAAATTTAAAATGAAAGGTTGAAAAAAGAAATCAAGCAGATAGCTTAATGGATTAAAATTTATAAAATAATATATATGTTGGTTGAAGTAGAATTGGAAAATTCCACGTGGCAGTCATTGAACGCATCTCCAACTATTGAAGGTGGCGGAAGTCTAAGCCGGTTACTGTTCACGCGTATAACGTAGAAATTCAATTCTGTTAAGATTTTGAGTTTCTAATTTATTTTGGATTCAGTTATTTTATTTGGGGTTTTCTTACCTTTATAAATAGTCCATAGAAATAATTATTGTGGAGATTAGGCAGAGGGGGAGATCAATCATAGGACATCAAGTAAAAAGTTGTCAATAATCTTTAGGGTTCTTAACACCATAGGCGACTAGAGGTGTGTAGCCTGACTCATACAATTAACCATGTAAACTAGTAACTTGACAACTAAAATTAGTTCTAAGCCAAGAATATGATACATGCATGAGATTCAATACATGATGCAACCCTGGGATTTTTCAACTATTGTAAGATTATATTATTTTATTCCTGCATTCTTTTCTTTTGACACTCTTAAATAAATAATTAGACCAATATAATTTAGTAAAAATAGTTAATTGACAAGTCTCTTGGGAATGATAACTCGTTTCTTAAAGAATCTATATTACTTACGCGACCACGTACACTTGCGTGTATACTGGGGAGCAACAAGTTTTTGGCGCTGCTGCCGGGGACTTTGAAATTAACTATTCTTCTAGGTTATACTTTTTCTTTTTATTTATTTATTTCTTTCTTTGTTTTTTTTAATTAGTTTTGTTTTCAACAATTATTATTATTATTATTATTGAATAATTTGGTACCCTTGTTGATATGGATGATTGTGATAAATCATGGTTGGGTGATGAAAGTCATTTATGTCATATATGTGGTCGTCAGTATATTCATTGGAATGTTTGTCCTAAATCTTATTCCCTTCCCCTGAACACCTATTATGATTCTTCTATTATTTGTGATGTTGATAGGGGTGATGAAGCAGAGAATGCAAAACAAGAGGCGCTTGAATGTACATACATGTTGGACAAAGTTAATTCAAAAATCGCTGAACAAATATTTGAATGCACAGAAGGGCACAAAGAAATCATGAAATTCATGTATGAGCTTGACGCTATTCAATTAGAAATTACAGCCCTAGCTAAATTAGAAGAGATTGCAGCCCAACAAAGAGAAAGCTATGAAGAAGCAGAGATAGTGAGTCAATCTTAGCTACAAGAACAAACTCAACTTCTAAAGTTTCACGAGTCTATCTGTGATGGTCTGACATACATGACAACCCAACTAATTGAAGGAAAAGTTGAGCTCACACAAGAAATATATCAATTTGGTTCTGATATTCATGACTTAGAGGTTCACTTGAACAAAAAGATTGAGGCGTCTGATGCCCAATTATCAATTGTCGTGGATGATGATCAACTAGTGGAGCAAAAAGAGGAATTTCAACCAATAAACTACACCTTATTCCTTAATATCGATGTTGAGAAAGAGTACAAAAGTGAGAATGTTGTAAATAATATTGCTTTGGAGTTGAGGCAATTTGAATCTCATTCAAAACACTTTTCTATATCATCTGAACTAATATATGAGTGTATAGATGAGGTACAAGGCCCCTACATCCTAAATTTTTTAGTCCACATAGACAAAACGACATTCCTCACCTAAGGGCCAAGAAGTGCAAGATGCGACATATATTACTTGGTTCTTTTATCTTTATACCACCACCCCTTGAGAGGAGTAGAAAAATAGATGCAAAGTTAGGGGTAAAATTCATAAGTTCAAAGTGGAAAGAAAAGTGGTAAATTTATTTGTGTCGTGCCGCGACGTTAAATTAAGCGCTTATTGGGAGGCAACCCAATTTATAGTGTAACTTCTTTTTTTATTTTATTTTTATTTTTTAGTGTCATTTTTTGTGTGGTTTTTACAGGTTTTGGAGAAGTCTGAGTATCCAAAATTTGGAGCTAATGAGCACGTTTGAGCTTGAGTGTAGGTGTGTACGACCCTTGATGAAAATAAAGAGAACATGCTACTAGCTAGGTCTAAAGGCCTCAGGGAGTTTTTCTAACCCTTGTTTTAAATTTTATTTGATGCTTTGGGGACATAGCATCTTTTTAAGTGTGGGGTGGAGGAATAAATTCCTAGTTTTTATTGTTTTATTGAGTCTTTTATTTTTTTAGGATGGGTTCCTTGGCTTTTGTTTTCGGTTCTTTTCCTGAGGATAGTCCCTTTGAACCGAGTGTCTTTTATTTTTTTTAGGAATAAGTTTTCTTTTAATTATTTTTTTTTAAAGAAAAGAAAAGACTCTTTTGAGTGGTGTGATACTTGTCATTTAGGCCTAATTTTTGAGTAGTACTTTCTTGTGAATGCTTGATTGATAAAAAAAATGCAGACTCTTTGACACCTAAGCTCATGGTTGTGACTTTGTATATAGATTATTTTATTTTATAGTTTGGTATGATCCTATCTATCTTAGAAGTGGAATTGATCCATCTTGATTGATACTTGTGACATGTGTGATGAGAATTTGTTTATTCCATGTTTTGTATCTTAGTCTAGAACTTGCCCTGTATTTTATTGAAGCAAAATAAAAAGTGTTGTTTTGTTTAGAAGTTGATAATAGGCTTTCTTTGATTTGTCTGGTAATTTTAGCCTTTTCAGATATTATATCACTAGTTAACCTTTTTGATCCTGTAGCCTTTTGTTGGTAGTCATATTTTTCCCTTGACTATTTTGTTGAATCCTTAGTTTTTTCACCTTGCTTCCTTGAGCATTGTAGCATAGACTTATTTTAATTATCAATTATGAGAAAAAGGGATGGTTGAGTGAAAAGGTAATCATTGATAGCTACAAAGTGCTTAAAAAGCCCTCTTTGACAGAATGTGACATGAAAAAAAAAAGTTACCTTGATGATGGCCCTCCTTACAAGGACATCGTGCACCTTGACGCATGTAAAAATATGTAAGTTGAGGGTGGCTATTATGAAGAGAAAAAAAAAAATTAAAAATGAAGCATTCTTGAAATGATAAGAATTACTTGTGAAATAATTGTTGAAGAAGGGGCTGAAAATGAAGAGGAAAATAATGGGTGATGAAGTCTTAAAGTGCAAAGTGCTTAAGGAAGTGTAAGTCGCTATTATATAATTTTCCTACCCGTCCCCTAGCCTACATTACAACCCGTTAAAGTCCTATTTGATTATATTCGAGCATGCTTAATTAGTGGAGATGTACATAATGGGCAAACATATGGTTCTTTGTGTATACATGTGAATTTTCTTTGTGAGTGTGAGAGTTGTTCTTGATATGAAGTCCTTAATTTATATTCAATCTTTTGAATTGAGTGTGTGGACTATTTCTTCTTGTGAGGGCACTTGTTTCATGATGGATAGATGATTTTATTAACTTTCTTTGATGAGAGTAGTGGAGCAAGCTTAAATTTGATGAGTTCAAAGTCTTTCCTTGAGGTTAGGAGGTTAGAGGTTTGTTGTTTATTTGGATGTCTTGCATAATTATTGAGAAGAGTACTTGATGTTTTGAAATTGGTATATGGATTAATTGTTTGTATTAACCCATGTGATGACATTTCTATTTTGATTTATTTGAGATGAACATTAATGTTTGCTGGAGGACGAACAAAAGTTTAAGTGTGGGGTGTTGATGTGAGGTTAAAAATATATATTTTTAATCATTATTTGCCTCACATTTATTATTTATATTTGTCCCTTTTTAGCATGAATTTTATGGATTGTACTAAATAATGTATTTTATTTGTAGGAGTAAATTGGTGTAAAGTTAAAAAGTTTGGAGCTAAAACAAATTAAATATGAAAGGTTGAAGTAGGAAATCAAGCAGACAACTTAATGGATAAACTTTATAAAATAATATATATGTTGGTTGAAGTAGAATTGGAATTGGAATTGGAAAATTCCACGTGGCAGTCATTGAAGGAATCTCCAACTATTGAAGGCGGCAGAAGTCTATGTCGGTTACTGTTCACGCGTTAAATGTAGAAATTCAATTCTGTTAAGGTTTTGGGTTTCTAATTTATTTTGGACTCAGTTTTTTTATTTGGGGTTTTCTTATCTTTATAAATAGTTCATAGAAATAATTATTTTGGAGATTAGGCAGAGATGGAGATCAATCATAGGGCATCAAGTAAAAAGTTGTCAATAATTTTTAGGGTTCTTTTCTTCTTCTTATTTTCTTAGACATTAGTAGCTAACGCCCTTGTTCTGGGATGTAGCTACGGATTGAATGCTGATTATTTAAGGTTATTGAATTAATTATTGGTTGTCATTATAAGTTACTTCTATATTCTTATTTTAGTATTTTGTGCTTGATCACCATGAGATAAATCTATTGTCTAATCTTAAAATTGGGAGAGGAGAGGTTAGATAGATCAGAGAATATAGAGAGCTCGATCGATTCATTTAATTGAGGTGATTTGTGTTCAAGAGTGACGCCCGGACGAACAACTTGCTTGGTTACGAAACAAGATGAAATATAAATGCTCGCCAGTTAGTCTGTTTATCCACGCTCAATGATGTAGTTAGACAGCTAACCGGAGTAGGCGACTAGAGGTGTGTAGCCCGACTTATACAATTAGCCATGTAAATCAGTAACTTGACAACTAAAATTAGTTCTAAGCCAAGAATATGATACATGCATGAGATTCAATACATGTTGCAGCCCTGGGATTTTCCAATTATTGTAAGTAATTATATTATTTTATTCCTGCATTCTTTTATTTTGACACTGTTAAATAAATAATTAGACCAATATAATTTAGTAAAAATAGTTAATTGACAAGTCCCTTGGGAACGATAACTCGTTTCTTAAAGAATCTATATTACTTACGCGGCCACGTACACTTGCGTGTATACTGGGGAGCAACAATCTTCTCGGAACTTAGAATCAGAAAGCTAGATATGAAATTCTTAATTGTAGAATGTCTATCGCTCAAAACCCTCTTTTTTTGCTCGCCCCCTTCCACACTTGAGTGTAAATGGCTATTTATAGGGAAGATTGAGGCATATTTAGGGGGGAATTTCGTTGGAAAAATCCAAACTAAATTTGAATTTATTCTGCTATTTCGAGGCAACAGTAAAGGGGATGGGAAAAAGCTGATTCCGCGAAAAGGGAGAGAAGGGGACGATGAAGTGATCGATTAGGTTGCTAGGGTTATGGGTTATGCAGGGTAGTTGGATGAGATTTTTGAATTTGCCGGGATTTTCTGGGTTGCGTCTGGAAGAGGAAGAACGGGGTGGGGTCGGGCGTTTTGCTATTGGGTTTCTCGCGAAAAAGAAGATGCAGGGGTCGCGTACTGGTATTGTATGCGTGTATTGTGGGTTGTACGTATGTGAGTATTGTTGTTGTAAAAAGGAATGGGCTGGGTTATTGTGGGTATAATATGGAAATTGGAGTGGGCAGCTGAATGAAGATATAAAATGGGTTGTTGGGTTAGTCTTTGGTGGGAAAGGCCAAAACACAGGTCTTAAAATGGAGTTAAGGATTTTAGCTAATAAGTTGTAATTTTAATCGATCAATTGCATCACAAATTTGACCAATGGATTAAGCATGTAGCCATATTGAATTCATTTAGTAAATTCGACTAGTAAAATAAGATGAATTAATATAATTAACTAACGAGCTTCTTAATCTTATCAAGATATAATAATCAATTTAAAAATATTAACTATTAATTAATTAAACTAATTGGCAAAATTTAAAGCAAAACTAAATCCTTTTGAGACGATTTCAAAAAAAAATATACTAATTATATACATAACTATAAAAACATATTTATTATTTTTAAAAATTATAAAATTGACAAAACTTACATAAAAATAACTCGAAAAATATTTCAAATTTCATAAAAGCTAATTAATTCAAAATTATAGCCACCACTTTAAAATACACTAAAATATACATTCGAGATGATTTTTGAATATTTATAGGATATACTTATTTCATACATAATTATATAAAACATATATATTATTAAAAATTATAAAAGTTGATAGATTATTTAAAAACTTGCAAAAAAAATTTATTTTATTTTATTTTTTGAAAATTTGTGAAACTAATTATTTTAAATCGTTTGAAATTGAAGAAGCTCGATGATTAACCTATAATGTGGAGGTACAAAATTGGGTGTCAACATTCATCGATGAAACCTTACAAACTTGATTCAAAAAGTTTTTGTAACAGATTCACAAAATTCAAAATTCAATTTTTCATCTTCTTCATCAATTTGATATTGTGAAAAACTCCAAATTTGAAATCTAACTCTCCGTTGTCGTTCTCCCTTTTTTTCCTTGCGATCAGAGTTGTTTCCCTTGCCAATCTTAGAATCATCGTCCTTTTCTATTTGTGCTATAAAAGTTGGTTTATCTGGATTATCTAGAGCCTCTATTCATCAAGGAATATTTCTCTGATACAACATAAACCTATCGATCTTGTTGAGACATTTCAAAATCTAAAAATTGAGGTTAGATATGAATGATATAAAAGTGTTGAAATTGTTGTTCCTATTTGTAATGATGAAATATAAAATAGAGCACAACTTCTATTTCAAAGTAAAGAGATCTGGTAAAAAAGATATGGAATTAGTTGTTCTGTTTTGTGAATTGTTATTTTTCAATTTTTGTTACATAAAATTGTGATACATTGCAATTTCAAAAGATATTCCTTAAGTTGGTTATTGATAAATTGGTATATAGTTTTTAATGTATCATGGTTATAGTTTTGTTTTGTCATTTTGATGTGAATATGTAAGTCATGATACATTAGTAGTAAACAACGCGCATTTATTGTAATTTTGTATCTATGAATTATGATATGGTCATTATTTTGTACAACGGACAAGATGGTTGGATAGATACATTATGTTGATGCTATATCCGTCAAAATTATGTGTGTCGAAGGTTCAAAAAAAGATATTGAAGCTCTGGATGCGGATATGTAAGTCATGATACATAAGTAGTAAACGAAGAGCGTGTACTGTAATTTTATGAGTTATGACATGGTCATTATTTTTGTATCTGATTGTATATGATACATGTAACAAAGGGATAAATAATTGAGATGTATCAAATACATTTGTATAACGAGCGTGTGTGTACGACTAATTTGTATAAAATGTATCAGGCTAATATTGTGTATCTGGTAGACAATATTAATAATGTAGCAATTAAGATGTATAAAGTACTTGTTGTGATAAAAAAATATGTTGATGACATTGAATGATGTGGTATTTTATATAATGTATCACTGACTTTTTTTAATGTTTGCAGGTTGTACCATTGTTTGAATTTATTTTTCTCAGTTTATGAAGCTAGTAGAAGATACATTATTTGTCTCAAGTGAAAAATATGTAATTGTGGAAGATTTCAACTAGACGAGATACCATGCGCACATACAATTGATGTTTAAAATGCAAGAATGTTACAGTTATAAATGTCGCTCTTCAATATAAAAATTTGTTCATTGTTGTATGAGATAAACAATTTGTGACATTGGTGTTTAATAAAATCGAATTTGAATGTACCACATTCTAATAAAGATTTTTTGTGTATCTGATACATTCTAATAAAATTAAATTTGAATGTATCCATAAAATTGTGCATGATGCATTAATTTTTATAACTTTAACTTTAGGGTAAAGAGATTTGATAATGAAAGATATGAAATTGCATGTATTGTGTTGTGTAGTCGATTTTTTTAATTTGTGATCTCGAGGTGGATATATTACTCATGATACATTACTATATCTAAAATATTTAGTAGATTGCTAAGTACTGTAATCCTACCTGATACATTAAAGTAGTAAAGAATGTTCATAAGGTGTTTAATTTTAGATCGATACATGACTGTTTGGTTTTAGATCGATACATTAATTGACAAATTGTAACAGGCTAGCATGATTCAAAATTTGAATTTCTCCTTTTTCCAATAATCTCTCTATTTTTGAATCAAACTTGTCGACAAATCGTACTAATACAACATGAACTTGTCGATCATGTCGAGACATTCCGGAAAATGGGAAAGTGAGGTGAGGTATGAACGACACAAAAGTAATGAAATTGTTGTTGGTCAAAATATTGGTTTTGTGAATCTCAAATCTGCCATTGAATCTGAGTTAGAGATCGACGATTTGAGGAAAAATTTGTAAATCAGATATATCTTTGAAGTGAAGAAACAAGAGCCTGAATTTTCAATGTATCATCTATGCATTGATACAACATACAAAAAGGGTGAAGAGATACATATTTTTGTTGGATACATGTATGTGTGGTAATTTCTATGTATGTGATACATTTATTATAAATTCAAATTTATGTATCATGCCTAAAAAATTAGTGCATGATATATTACTATTTATGTATCTTATTTTGTTTTATACATGTAATTATTTCAAATAGCATTTTTTGTGTGTGATACATAATACAGTGGTGATCAGTTGATATGTATATGATACATGTAATAAAGTTAGAAAACTATTGAATTTGATATATATATATATATATATATATATGTATTATGTATCATGCACATATCAATTAATTTGATACACAATGTCTTAGCTATATAGCATAAAGTGTCTATATATCAAGTGTATTTATTGGGTAATATGTACAGGCACATAGACATCTGGTTGAATAATTTTGGTGTATGTATTCGATAGTAAAAGATTGCCACTGATATGTATAATATATCTTTTGTTGAATCTGATACACAATTCTCTAGTTATAGAATATTATGATTTATATATCACGATTGAAGATACATTATATAACTTGATACAAGTTCATGATACATTAGGTAGTTTTCATAAATCAAGTACATTTATATTGAACATGATAAACACTAATCGAAAATTCAACAACATAAAGTTATGTATCAATATCTCAAATATAAACGTGATACATTGCATAAAACAAAAGATATTTTAGCAGTGATGTATCATATCAGTAATAACACTAACAAAGACTAAATTAAGAATCAAAATAAATGAGATACATTGAAAATTTGTATCTTTGGTAGTGATGATCGTGTAATGACAGATCCAACTTTTTTTCTTATTTCTTTGAGCGTTTTTTAGACGGTAGATTTAGAATTCAAGTATCCATCTCTTTTTTGACTTCTCTACTCTCAAATCCTTCATGATGAATGTTTCGTTTCGTTGATTAAATCTATTTTCATGAATGTTTTCATCATCAGAATGAAATTCAGAAGGTACCAGATCTTCAGTAGGTGAAACTAATTTGGGTAAACCCAATACTAGAAGAGGGGGAAGAATTCATATGTATCATAAATTCAAATTCAAAATCACCATTTTGTATGAAAATTAACCTTACCTAAAACAAATTTCAATTTCCCATCATTTTCATCACACAAATTTTTCGGTGATGTCCATGTTATGCTGTAATTTTACTATCTTTAGAAAAATTATTTTTTGAAATGTTCTAAGTATAAAACAATTTGAAAAAAATACTTAGAAAAGAGTCGCCACTTAATTTTTTAAAGAAATTAAGAAAATTTATAATTTAAAAGACTCTAACATATTAAGTCTTTAAAAATTTAGAGAAAAAATGGGTAAGAAGTTCTCATTTACACTTCAAGAAGGTTTTTAAAGCATTTGAAGTGTCCGATAACTCGCGGTTATCCGACGACTTGACCAAATATTTTTGACTATTTAAAAATAATAATTTAACATAAAAAAAATTACAAAATTTGATTAACTTTGAGAAAATAATTAAATAAATGACACATTTTTTATTTTCTTTTTTTATAGAAAGGGATCTAAAAAATGAAACATTTGAATTAAAATGCAAGTGAATTAAATTTTAACAAAACTAGTTTAATTGGGACTTACTTAGCTCATTTTAAAAATAATAATTTAAACCAAATTGGTTAATTTAAACATGAAAATCATTTTAAATTAATTGAAGAATAAAAGTTTTGACTAACCTTTTTGAGAAAATGACTAAGGAAATATATATATTTTTTAATTAATTGAAAAAAGTTTTGACTAACATTTTTAAATTTTATTTGAGAAAAATACTTTAACTTAAAACAATTTTAAAATGAGTAAAATGTGATTAAGTGAAAAGCATTAAAGAACATATCGTTTTAAGAACAAAAGGTTTAACTTAATTAAAGATATAAAATTTCGACCAATATACTTGATTAATAAAACAAATGAACACAAAAACGTGAAATGTATTAAAAGTAAACCAACACAAAGAAAATAACTCATCTTTTGGGGAATCTAATTAAGTTAATTAACAATTCTAAAGTTAGAGTTAATGATAAGAAAACCAAACAATAAATAAAGACAATTAAATAATTTAAAGGTAAAGGAGAAATGAATTTGGGCCCCCTTTTGGGCCAATTTCGCTGAAATTTTTTGAGCTTTTACTCAATTCCATTTTTGTATACACGAGTTGTATATCAATGTATACAGCTCGTATATGAGCCCCGTTCTTTATCTTCCGGACCTGTACCAGCTTCTGGGGACCTGTTCTTTCAATTTCAAGCCTTGTTTTGCCTTCAACCTGTACACTGCTTTGATTTTTTGGCTGACTCGTAAAGAGGTAAAATTGGGCCTTTGGCCCAACAAGGAGATGCAAGAAGGGGAGATAGGAGTTCATGTTAAACTCCGAGCAAATTTCACATGTAAAAAGAGCAAGGAGATGCAGATTAATATTTAAAATAATAACAGTGCATTAAAATGAAACTACACAACTTATGGTAAAATGAATTATTGCAATGATTTTTAATAAATATAATGGGACTATGATGAACTAGCGGTAGCGAATAATTTATTATAATTTATAACATGTTCATGAAAGTAGCATTTCGAACCAGTCGCATTATCAATTCAAACAGCCTTAGCACCTATGACTCGATGCATATTCGGAAGTAAGTAAATAATAAAAATATGAGCTAAGTTAACAATTTTTCCAACCAAACAATGGAAGCTATAACTAAGGGACTTGACAAGAAAGTTAAATGAAAGCATGATCATGATATCAAACAGCATTCAAATAGCATTCATGCTCATCCGGCAGACTTATATGATGGCTAAATCGAAGGAAGCATGAAAAGATTATGCTAAAAAAAACACTGTTAACTTAAACCAATATGAAAATAGATTCACACGATATTAACGTATCTCAGATTATGAAGAAGCATATCAACATGAAAATGGGTACTTAAAAAGAAGAACAACTACAATATTGAATAAAATTTTCAGATTTTGACTAATGACTAACATTTAAAAAAAACAGAGTTACACTTAAAAGAAAGACAACAATCAAATTTTTTGCAACCCCATTTCGAAGACAGAAGAAAGACAAGACAAATATTTAGAAAAAGACCAACTACGAGCATACGAACCAAATTAAAATAAGACTAAGGTGAATTACAAACATGATATCGCAAGCTGAAAACACAAAGGGATATGGATAGTGTTAGAGTCGAGCAAGAACGAAAGTAGATACTACGAGATTAGGTTAACATGAAAATAATCTATTATGGTAATTCAAAACGACAAAACGAATAACCAAAGGACACTGAAGAAATAAAATTGTACAGTAAATATACTCTAAACTAAGACCAAATGAACAACAGAAGATTTCGAATAAAATTAAATGGAGATAGCTAGCCTTATTAGTACTCACTCATGCTCACTGTCCAGGAATCAGGGGAAAGCTACACTAAAGAGGAATAAAACATTTAGACAAGGAACTAACCACACTTAATAATAGAACTCATATCAAATAAAATGAACACACAACGTTATATTGAATCAGAATGTAAGAGGGGTGGGATTACCTTTCTTGGAGCGGCGAGCTAGGACGACGAGCTTGAGAGGGCAGCGATTCTTCCACCACAAAAGTCAAATACGAATAGCAAACCAAGAAAATATGAGCGGCGACCTTCTCGAAACTTAGAACAAGAGAGCTAAATATAAAATTGTAAGTGTAAAATCACTATTGCCAAAGAACTCAAACTCAAAAACCTTTTTGTAAGCTATTTTTCGTATATGACCTCAAAATCCCAATCTTTTTCACCTGTCTCTAATCACTAAAGATAGAGGGTTATTTATAGGGAAAGTTGGGGGCGATTTTGGGAGGAAATCCGTTGGAAAATTCAAACAAAAATTTGAATTTTTTCTACTCTTTTCGAAGCAGCAGTTGACTGTTGTGCAGGCCTGCGACTCCGCGAAAAAGGGGAAAAGGAGACGCGAGGGCGGCGGATGTCGACGTCTCAGAGTCGCAGCTTCTAGGGTATGGGTTCTGCAGGATAGGAGACGCAATTTCCGGGTTGATTTAGCGTGAAGAAAACAAAGGCAAGTACGGGGTGAGGTCGTTTGGTACTGGGTATGTACGTATGGTATTGTTGTTTGTTATTGGGAAAATTGTATGAAATGGCAAACTATTAATTCAAATTAAATGTTATAGCTATAGTTTATTTTAATTATAATTCGCAGCAAACATCCCCTTTTTTTGCCATCTGATTCAGTATACAATTAGCCATTTTATACATTTCAGTATAAAATGTATAAAATGCGTTTGTGTTTGTATAAAACGAGAGAAAAGTGTATATACAAATACAAATACAAATACAAATACAAATACATATATTTTTGTTCTATACACTTATAATTATACAACTACAGATCTTATTATACAAATTATAATGTATAAATGAATTTATACAAAACTGAACAATTTGTATAAAATTGGATATTTGTAGCAAATTATACAAATCAAAAGCTCCATAGCAAACATAAAATTTGCTATGGAGCGCAATTATGCAAACTATAACTATAACATATAAATATAATTTTTATGTTTGCAATATATGAAAGTTGCTCTTTGTTATTTTGTTGTACTGTTAAAAATTGGGTCTTTTAGAATTGAATTTGGGCTTGGAAAATTCTAAGAGAAGGGCCCAAAAATGGGTCTTTTAGATGGGTTAAATTTGAGGGTTGAAAGGGGCTAGATTTGTAATAAAGGGCAAAGTTTTGAAATGAGGATTTGGCCAAATGTAGCAAATTGAAATTAAGAATTTAGTCGAATTAATTAAATTAGTAGATTCGAATAATAATTAAATAGGATAAATTAATATAATTAATTAATGAGCTTCTTAATCTTAACGAAATAAAATATTTAAATTGATTATAAAATGATTAATTTAATTACAAACTGATTAACTCAAAATTATGAATATAACTTAAACTAAAGTAAATTAATAAAATACTTAATTAAAAAATGTAACATCTTTTGAGATAATTTTCGATATTTATAAAATAACGCGATTGTAAAAATATACATATTTAAAATTATTACAATGATTAAAAGACAAAATTGAAATAATTTGAAGGTATTTTGAATTTCATAAAACTCATTTAATTCAAAATTATAACCAGCACTAATATAAAATCTTTTCGAGATGATTTTTGAATACTCATACAATGCGTTAATTATATACATAACTATATAAAACATATATATTAAAAAAGTGACAAAACTATTTAAAATTATGACAAAACTTTAGTGCCTAAAATTGCTTCTTGTTATCCTTTAAAATGTGACATCCTAACTTCATTGCATCTGAAGTTGATGAAAAATATTCCGCAATCTCAATATGTTTACCTAAACTTCCTATAGAGTATTTTGATCGTGCTACACTAGAAAAATGATAATAAATTAGAAAGATTGATTAAAATTGACATATGTACTTCAAAAACCTAATAAGGGGTAGGAGTGTGTGTGTATCGATATTGAGGTACCATATTGATCTCTCGGTTAAAAAATATATCTACATAGGCCATCTATAACAAGTTATCATATACAAAGGAGATGATATCCTCTGCACAACGTGTGGAAGCCACACTAAAACAAATTGTTATCAACCAAAGTACAGCCAGGAGAAAACACCCACAAACACTAATGTTTGAGATTCAAACAATGTTGATATACCTACAGAGATACATAGTAACAAAGAGCAATGTAAACCAATCTCTTTTAACAGGGAAAAAACCAAGACCAACCGAGCAGGTACATAGAAGAAGGAAAATAAATTGATAATAAGGAATACGATCTAAGAAACTGCAGGTATTAGTGTCAACTTATTGCATGTTAATCTGAGTAAGTTTCTCGAATCCAAAGTGTCACGTCCCGAGCCTACACCCTGGGCGGGACTGACACTCGAGAACCATTGCTAGCCCCAAGCGAATCCTTGGCCTGGCTTACTACTCAGCGGAAGACTTACTCAACACAAAATATACTTAAATACAATCTTAACAGAACTGTCTCAATAGACAAAACTCAGAATGCTTTAAAAAGGAACATTCAATTAGCCAAAGTGGCAACTCAAGTCTTGTGACAAAACAACTGAAATGAATAATACTAGTGAACTAAAAATGTCTAACCGTCTATGAAGCCTCTAATATTATGAGGGATGTCGGGACAATACCCCCGATCATCCTAACAACTGAAATAACAAAGTAATAAAAAAGGATCCTCCGAAATGTAAGGAGGCTCACCAAATGACTCTGAAATGCTCGACTGAATCAACGAGGCGCTGGATGTTGATCCTGATTACCTGTATCTGCATCATAAAATGATGCAAGCCAAATGGCATCAATACATTGAATGTACGAGCATGCGAGGGAAATTCTAATCAACACATAAGCTTGATCTAGAATCTGAAAAAAGCAGTTACCTCAGCTTTACTCAACTCATGGATACTCAACTCAATGCAGAAATAAACAACAATAAAGATGCAGTTTATATAAAGCAATTAAAACAATAGATAACATCTCGAAGAATTTGAAATACAATAATATTTCCGTTGTATATAAGAATACAAATATAAACTCTATTTGGGATAAAGAATGCCTCAACTAAGTGGATCTACTAGTCTATGCTAAAAGCATTAAGGAATCATCTAAAAAGTATGACCCTTTCTACCCACGTTGGCTACATGATTTATGGAGACTTGAGTTATTATGAACTCGTCCCCATATCGGTGCTCAATACTACTCCCAAAATATATACTCAGCTCATATGTTTAAAAACATAACTCTTCTCTGTGGTTTTGAGGTTATTACTCAAAAGCTTATATCTTAAAAGAGATGGAACTCAAAACTACTCATGAAAACTCTTTTGGAAAACGATGTTTCATCTCATCTTAAATGTGAAAACATTTACTCTTTCAGAATACTTAGTTCCCATATATCATTTTTAAGAAAATGCTCTCGCTCTTACTCTTACTAAACTCAATGCTCAAGTCTTAAAACAAGTTTAAAAAAATTGTAAAATACTTTTTGAAATGACCTGAAGAACTCTCAAGACTTGACTCTTACCTTTACCTTGAATTAAAATTTGTCGATTCAAGGTTATGATTCATGTTTATGGATGATTTTTAGATGTTTAGAAGTCATCTAGAGTAGTTATAATCAATAGGAAGTGTTAGTACACTTTAGAAGGACTCAGGCGGGCTAAACGATGGAAAACGGGTGAAGGTAGGCGACCCTGGCGCACTGCTGGAGCGGGACGCCAACCCTTAAGTTCTGGAACCCATTCTGGCACACTGTTAGCATACCACGCCAGCCCTGCTGGCGCATCAATGGTGCGCCGCGCCACCCTTTCCCCTGTTCAATCCGACAATTTTTTCTTCTCATTTTCTAACCTTAATTCGATTAGATTCTATTCTTTTTCTCAATTTTTCTTTAGAGTCGGTTACCCAATACATGTAGCCAAGAATCTACTCAAACCAACTCTTAAATCGACACAATTTTCTCAAGAACTCATCTAAACTCAAGAACAAACGCTAATTTCAAGAACACAAATCAAGAACATCAAGCTTTCAACTTTCTAGAATGAATTTCATTGAAATACACATGATTGGCGCATGGGTGAATGAGCCCAACGCTATGAAAGTCTCACATACCTTGTAGGATCATATAATTGGCAAAATCCGCAAGCAAAATCTCAATAACGCGATGAAACCTTGGCTTTTGTCCTTTTTTCTCCTCTTTTCTCTTCTTTTCTCTTCTAAAAAAACCCTAGCGTTAATTTGGAATGTGTAAACTGAACCAAATCAGTGTAGACCCCAAATAAATTACTAAAAATGAAATAACTTAATTGGGTAATAAAAAGACCAAACTACCCCTCTTAAATTTGGGTGACTTTCTATATCCGGACAGCCCGACTTCAAACTGGCATATCTCCCTCATAAAAGCTCGAAAATTATCAAACTCAGTGGCGTTGGAAATATAATTCAAAGACCTTTCATTTGATATCTTATGGCACACCTAACTCATCTTGTGCTGAGAGTTATGGTCGCTTGAATTTGACCCAAAACTCATACTTAGCATAACTTGCCAAAATTTCCAAATTTAATCTTTCCAAAAATAGTTTCTTTCTAATTCTAGTTCTTTCGAATAGCGAGGTGTTACTCCCCATTGGGAACATTCGTCCTCGAAAGAGATTACTCTAAGCAGACTAAGGGTGTAACATCTAACATTCAGCTCAAACACCCAACAAGCAAAATATAAATATAACATGCCAACTTAAAACAAATGCCAAGAAAAGGATTAGTACCTTAATTTGGAATTTCTCCGGACTCAAAGAGATGTGAGTATCTCTTCTTCATGTCCTCCTCAGCTTCCCATGTAGCTTCCTCAACAAATTGATTTCTCCATAGAACCTTGACTGATGCTACTTCTTTGGTTCTCAACTTGCGAACCTTACGATCTAGAATCTGCACGAGAATCTCCTCAAAAGATAAAATATCCTTAATACCAATATCTTCAGTAGGTATGATAAGTGAAGATTCGCCCATACACTTCTTCTATTGGTCAAACAAGATTCTAGCGATACCCTTCAGTTGGTATGCAGCTAGTTCCACTCTCTCAGCATTAGTAACATGCATAATATCAAAAACCTTCTGAAGTTCTTCAACAAAGTTTTTCGGATCCTCAGTGACACTCGAACCAGTGAAGCTTGGAGGATTCAACCTTAAGAACTCTCAAATTCTAGACGTATCAGCCACATCCTGTGGAACCTCTCTTTGTTGCCAAACTTGGTTGGTCACAGCTTGACTTAACATTCAGATAGCTTCCCAAAATTCAGCATTGGTGACCTCTTGTAACACCTCAACTTTTTAAAACGTCTAAATTAACTCGTATCTTTGTGGAAAGACAAGGAGGGTGGGTAATAAATAAAGAATGATATGGTATGTCATATTTTAAGTGTTCTAGGGTTTTATCTCAAGTTTTGAAGTTAAGTAAGTAGCAAAATAAAAGTTGGCGAAAGTTATCGTAAGTTCATTTTAAAGATTTCTCTGAAATTTGGGTAAAATGTATTGGATGTTTTCTCCCAATATATAAAGAGTTATAAAGCCTATTACCTATTAAATCGAAACCCTATGAGTCTAGTTTGCAACGCACAAAACCCTGTATCAAACCGACATCAGAGTAAAAAGTTATTAGGGTTTTACTAGGGACTGCCAGGGCAGAATCCGAGCCGGGTAAAAAAAATATGGTATGTCGGATTATTTAACGTTTTAAGCCATGAAAACATTCCATTTCAGTTCCAAACCAGAGAGAAAGCTTAAAACAGGGTTCCTATGGAGTTCTAGCATTATGAAGGTTAGTTTTGACGATTTCTACCATTAAACATTGGCCACGTGCCTAGAAATGTAATCTCTACACGTGGCAATCATTTTTCCCTTATATTAGCTGCGTTGGAGCTGGTTTTTAAAGATATAAATTTGTATTTATTGGTGTTTCTTTAAGGTTTAAACTTGGTTAAGTAAGGTAATCATCTCGGGACTCTTTCATGATTGTTTTTATGAATTTCTACGGACGTTTGGACAAGTTGGGGAAATATGGCAAATCTGCCGATTTAAGATTACTTATGAACTGTTTATATATACTTTTTACGAAGCTTAGGACATAAGGAACAACTTTCTTGAAGGAACTACGGTTTTTCGAGCGTTCATTGGAAAGGTATGTTAAGGTTATTCCATTCGTTCGACATATTTCCTTAGAGGTAGTTAACGTTGGTGATCTTGTATATGTAATTGTTAGTGGTTGGCTAATTGGGTGGTTATAAACCCTCATTTTAGGGACTCACGATCTATTAAGAAAGACCCTAAGTTAGGAACGACTTGAAGATTATTCATACATATTATTTATAGCTAAATTGCTCGCCTTTAGCCTATTCAATTGTTTGTTGTCGCCCTTGGGGCTATTGTGGTTAGTTGTTGAGCTATGAACTGCCTATGGGGGCTATGATGTTGTCTAATAGGACTATGTTATTTCCAAAGAGGGATATGTTTTGCTCACGGGGCTATATTGACGCCAAAGAGGGCTATGTATTGCCTACGGGGCTATGTGTTGCAAAAGAGGGCTACGTGCAGCCCACAGAGCTATGATGTTACCTAAGAGGGCTATGCGTTGCCTACAGGGCTATATCATTGCCAAAAAGGGTTATGTGATTTCTTACAAAGACAAGGGGCTACCGATAAGGTTATGTAGATTAATTTGGCACCTTCTGGGCTTATGAGGGCCTAAGTAGGTGGTATGTTGTTTGTACCTACCGGGCTTATGGGAGCTTGGTTAGGTTGATGTTTGATCATTATTGTATTTTATTATATTCAGTAGTAGATTGGCATGCTTATCTAAGTTTGATTTCCTTACCTGATTGCTTTTGGTATATTATGATACTTGTTCATGTAGTCTACAGCCTTTCATACTCTGTACATTATTTTGTACTGACGCCCCATTGCCTGGGGGCGCTGCATTCATGCATGCAGGTCCTGCCAGAGTTTGGAGGTTTGTTAGCTTTTGTTGTGTATATTTTTATGGGTAGGTTGGGGCCCTGTCCCGCTAATCTTTACTACTCTTTGAGGCTTGCAGACTAGTGTGTGAGGTGTACATCTAGGTTATGGCCATGCTGGCCTAGTTTTGTTGGTTTGCTGAAGCTTGTGAGTTATTTGATATATTATCTTGATATATACATGCTTCCAGTTTTTGCATAGATATCATGGTGGCCTCGACGACCAATCAGGACTTCTGTGCTAGTTGGTTATTAATTTATATGATCTCCTGGGAGTATTTGTTTCTTTTATAGATCAGTTGATAGGGGTCTTGCCGGTCGAGGGCTTAGTTTTAAGCCGAGATATACTTGTTTGTTTCCTTGATTGCGTGTGGCCACCATGCGCTAGTAGCAAATGGTTCAGAAGGGTCGGCTTGAGCCTGAGTTTTGCCATTAGTAGTCAGTTTCTCCCCTCGAGTTTGGGGCGTGACAAACTTGATATCAGAGCAACGTCGTATCCTAGGGAGTCTGCAAGTCGTGTCTAGTAGAGTCTTGTTTATAAATGTGTTGTGCACCACATTTGCTAAGCAAGAAGCTACCCGACATGTTAGAATGACTATCCTTCTTTTGCTTACCTCATGTTATAGAGCGGTGTCTGAAGGGTTGAGGTTTCTGGATTATAATTGGTACTTGTATGCAGATAGAGATGGTTGACACTAGATAGACCACTGCTATCTAAGGGCTAGATACAACTGCCAACGAGGGTACCGGCAAGGTACCACAGGTGGAGGTAGCCCATTGTGAGACCCAGGGGTAGACATCTTCTCAGCCCCCTATAACTTCTCCACCACTTCAGGAGACTCCGAGGGATACAGAACTTCCGGCTCCACCAGCAGTACCACCTCTAGTTCCTCCTACTCAATCTTAGTAGGATTTCAAGAGTGTAGTATATATGTTAGCACAATTAGTAGCTGCACAGCACCAACCAGTTGTGCCAAATGTTGCCGGACCTTCTGAAGGGCCCGGAAGTTTGAGAGTTCGTGAATTTCTTGCCTTGAATCTTCCACAGTTCACAGGGACAGATCGTAGAGAGGACCCTCAGCACTTTGTTGATCAGCTTCATAGGATTTTTAGAGTCATGCATGCCTCAGCGACTGAGTCAGTTGATTTATCCGCATTTCGATTGTGCAATGTTGCAGTATTATGGTACGAGACTTGGGAGAGATCTAGGGAAAAAGATGCATCTCTACCTACTTGGGATAGTTTTACAGAAGCTTTCATAAATCACTATTTGCCTCGAGAGATTAGGGATAACCGGGTGGACCAATTTCTGAACCTCCGACAGGGCAGCATGAGTGTCCGAGAGTACGGGTTGAGATTTGATTCATTGGCTAGATATGCACCAGCATTTGTTGATAAGATGCATGATAAGGTACGTAGATTTGTGGGAGGGCTCGACTTAGCCTATATCGATACTTTTTCTACCGCTGCACTAAATGATAATATGGATATCTCGCAAATTCAGGCATTTGCACCAGGCATAGAGGATCGCCGACATTTATAGTATATGAGTGAGAGGGTCGAGAGAGAGAGACAGAAGAGGGCTACACCCACTGGTTCACAAGGTGATTTTTAGGGTGGTCTCATACCTTGATATTCTATTAGGCCACCAAGACCTCCACCACAGCAGTTCCAGGGTAGTAGATTTGATCGTCAGAGACAGTCATGCCCATGTGAGGATTCACGAGCATCAGGCTCTCAGCAGCAGAGAGGTTCAAACCAAGCTTAGACAGCCCCGCTGCGTTGCACTACTTACTGTAGGATGCATTTCGGGAGGTGCGGACAGGGTTCCACAGGTTGTTATTCTTGTGGACAGGAGGGGCATGTGTGGAGAAACTACCCAACCATAGGTCAGGGTGGTATAGGTCAGTCGACCAGGTCAGCAGTAGGTTCCTCCTCATCCGCACAATCTACAGGGAATGGACCGCAGACTTCAGCACGTAGAGGTAGAGGTGGAGACAGAAAGGGAGCATCTAGTTCTGGTAGTGGACAGAACCGTACATATTCACTAGCCGGCCGACAGGACTCAGAGTCATCACCAGATGTTGTGACAGGTACATTGATTGTTTTCTCCCATTGTGTTTATGCTTTGATAGATCCTGGATCTACTCTGTCTTATGTTACTCCATTTATTACGGGGAAGTTATGTATAGTAGCAGATTCATTAGATCGACCTTTTATTGTATCTACACCAGTTGGTGAGTCTATTATTGCCAGGAGAGTCTATCGAGGTTGCACGGTACAAATTATCGACCGTCAGACCTCTATAGATCTCGTAGAGTTAGAGATGGTCGATTTCGACGTCATTATGGGTATGGACTGGTTAGCATCTTGTTATGATAATGTGAAGTGCCAGACACAGATTGTTAGATTCCACTTTCCAGGAGAGGCAGTTTGGGAATGGAAAGGCGATACAGCAACGCCGAAAGGTAAGTTTATTTCCTATCTTAAGGCGAGGAGAATGATCACTAAGGGTTGTATTTATCATCTTATTCGCTTTCATGATATAGATGCAGAATCACCGACTCTTCAGTCTATTCTGGTAGTTAATGAGTTTCAAGATGTATTTCCAGACGAGCTCCCTGGCATCCCTCCAGAACGGGAAATTGATTTTACTATTGCTATGCTACCAGGTACACAACCCATATATATCCCTCCTTATAGAATGACTCCTCCTAAGCTAAAGGAGTTGAAGGATCAGCTGAAAGACTTGCTGGATAAAGGCTTTATTAGGCCTAGTGCTTCACCATGGGGTGCGCCAATGTTATTCGTAAAGAGGAAAGATGGCTTACTAAGAATGTGTATCGATTACCGACAGCTGAATAAGGCAACTATAAAGAATAAGTATCCCCTTCCGAGGATCGATGACTTGTTTGATCAGTTACAAGGTGCTAAGTGCTTCTCAAAGATTGATTTAAGATCAGGGTACCACCAGATACGAGTTCGGGAGAAAGACGTTCCAAAGATAGCTTTTAGAACTATATATGGACACTTTTAGTTCTTGGTAATGTCTTTTGGATTAACTAATGCCCCAGCAGTGTTCATGGACTTGATAAATAGTATAATCAGGCCGTATCTAGACTTGTTTGTGATTGTATTTATTGATGATATTTTGGTGTATTCACGTTCAAAAGTTGAGCATGCAAATGATTTGCGAGCGGTCCTTCAGGTTCTTCGAGACCGAGAACTTTATGCAGAGTTTTCTAAGTGTGAGTTCTGGTTGGATTCTGTAGCTTTCTTAGGCCATATTGTATTAGATGCATGCATTGCGGTTGATACATAAAATATTGAGGCCGTAAAGACTTGGCCCAGACCCACGACTTTGACTGAGGTTCGTAGTTTCTTAGGGTTAGTTGGGTACTACATAAGGTTTGTAGATGGGCTTTCTTTACTTTCAGCCCCATTAACGAAGCTGACTCAAAAAGCAGCTAAGTTCAAGTGGACTGAGGCTTGCGAGCATAGTTTCCAGGAGTTGAAGGACAGGTTGACATCAGCACCAGTTCTAGCATTTCCAGAGGGTTCAGAAGGCTATGTGGTGTATTGTGATGCTTCTGGTGTTGGGTTGGGATGTGTTCTAATGCAACAAGGTAAGGTTATCTCATCTACTTCAAGGCAGTCGAGAAAGCATGAAAAAAACTATCCGACCCACGATTTAGAGTTGGCTGTAGTTGTGCATGCGTTGAAGATTTGGAGACATTATTTGTATGGCGTTCATGTTGACATCTTCACAGATCATAAAATCCTTCAATATATCTTTAGACAAAAAGAGTTAAATATGTGACAACATCGATGACTTGAGTTACTGAAAGACTACGACGTGGATATTTTATATCATCCAGGAAAGGCGAATATGGTAGTCGATGCCCTCAGTCGAAGATCTATATGTAGTTTATCCTATTTCGGTGTTGAGAAGCATGAGCTAGCGCGAGAGCTTCATCAGTTAGCTAGCTTGGGAGTCAGATTGTTAGAGGAAGAAGATAGTGGGGTAACACTTCATGACACAGTCGTATCATCTTTAGTTGTAGAAATAAAATCACGGCAACAAGAGGATCCTAGCTTAGAGCAGCTCAGAACCAAGGCTCAGGATCAGCAGTATTTAGCATTTTATATAGAAGAAGATGAAGTCCTTAGATATAATAGTCGATTGTGTGTTCCAAATGTTGCAGGGCTTCGACATCAGATTATGGAAGAGGCACACCATTCCCGTTATTCTATTCACCCTGGTTCGACGAAGATGTACAATGATATTAAGGAGATCTATTGGTGGTAGGGGATGAAGAATGACATTGTTGAGTTAATGGAACAGTGTCCTAACTGCCAATAGGTGAATGTTGCGCACCAAAAGCCCGCTAGGCTAGTTCAGGAGATAGTCATTCCTTTGTGGAAGTGGGAAGCAATTAATATGGATTTTATTACAGGGTTACCTCGATCGCGTCGCAAATTTGACTTTATTTGGGTAATTATTGATAGACTAACAAAATCAACCCACTTCTTACCAGTCAGGGCTACTTTTATGGCCAAAGACTGTGCAGGGCTCTATATTAGATAAATTGTTAGGCTACACGATGTCCTAGTATCTACTATCTCTGATAGAGGAGCACAATTTACCGCCAACTTCTGGAAGTCTTTCCATAAATGATTGGGGACACATGTTAATCTTAGTACCACCTTTCACCCTTAGACAGATGGCCAGGCTGAGCGTACAATTTTGACACTCGAGGATATGTTACGGTTGTGTGCGCTAGACTTCAAGGGAAGTTGGGATGACCACTTGCCTCTTATTGAGTTTGCATACAATAATAGTTATCATTCCAGCATCAGGCTGGCACCTTATGAGGCTTTGTATGGGAGAAAATATAGTTCCCCCATTGGATGGTTCGAGGTAGGTGAGTTTGGATTGATTGGACCCGACTTAGTACATCATACAGTGGAGCAAGTTAAGCTCATTCGGGAGAGCTTGCTAATAGCTCAAAGCCGACAGAAGTCATACTCAGATGTGCAACGAAGGGACTTGGACTTTTGTATCGATGACTGGGTATTCTTAAAAGTCTCGCCTATGAAGAGTGTTATGAGATTTGGCAAAAAGGGCAAGCTTAGTCCAATATTCATTGGGCCATACCGGATTCTTCGGAGGGTAGGACAGGTGGCTTATGAGTTAGAATTGCCTTCAGGGCTAGAATATGTTCATCTAGTTATCCATGTATCGATGCTACAGAAGTGCGTAGGAGACCCTTCTCGGGTTGTCCCGGTTGAGGATGTTCATATCACTAAGGAGTTGTCCTACGAGGAAACTTCAATTGCCATATTAGATCGACAGGTTCGTAAATTGAGGACCAAAGATGTGGCTTTGGTTAAAATATTGTGGAGAAATAAGAATTGAGAAGAGGTGACCTGGGAGGCTGAGGATGGCATGAGGTCCAAATATCCTCACTTGTTTCATACCGAAGGGTGATGGCATATCAGTTTATATTAGTGCAGTGAGGTTAGATAGCAATCTAATTTTTTTTATATTGTTTCTTATTATTATTATTATTGTTGTCATTGTATATTTGCTCACACTGTTATTGTGGAGCTATAGAAGGCCTATTACCCATTAAATTGAATCCCTACAAGTCTAGTTTGGAACGCACAAAACCCCGTATCAAACCGACATCAGAGTAAAAAGTTATGAGGGTTTTACTAGGGACTGCCGAGGCAGAATCCGAGTCGGGTAAAAAAAATATGGTATGTCGGATTATTTAACGTTTTAAGCCATGAAAACATTCCATTTCAGTTCCAAACCAGAGAGAAAGCTTAAAACAGGGTTCCTATGGAGTTCTAGCATTATGAAGGTTAGTTTTGACGATTTCTACCATTAAACATTGCCCCCGTGCCTAGAAATGTAATCCCTACACGTGGCAATCATTTTTCCCTTATATTAGCTGCGTTGGAGCTGGTTTTTAAAGATATAAATTTGTATTTATTGGTGTTTCTTCAAGGTTTAAACTTGGTTAACTAAGGTAATCATCTCGGGACTCTTTCATGATTGTTTTTATGAATTTCTACGGACGTTTAGACAAGTTGAGGAAATATGGAAAATCTGCCAATTTAAGATTAATTATGAATTGTTTATAGGTGTGTACCAATTGTGTATATATAGTGTTTGCGAAGCTTAGGACATAAGGAACAACTTTCGTGAAGGAACTACGGTGTTTCGAGCGTTCATTGGAAAGGTATGTTAAGGTTATTCCCTTCGTCGACATGTTTCCTTAGAGGTAGTTTACGTTGGTGATTTGCAGATGCAATTGTGAGTGGTTAGCTGATTGAGTGGTTATAAACCCTCATTTTAGTGACTCATAATCTGTTAAGAATTACCCTAAGTTAGGAACGACTTGGAGATTATTCATATATATTATTTATAGCTAAATCGCTTGCCTTTAGCTTATTCAATTATTTGTTGTCGCCCTTGGGGCTATTGTGGTTAGTTGTTGAGCTATGAACTACCTATAGGGGCTATGATGTTGTCTGATAGGACTATGTTATTTCCAAAGAGGGATATGTGTTGTTCACAGGGCTATATTGAGGCCAAAGAGGGTTATGTATTGCCTACGGGGCTATGTGTTGCAAAAGAGGGCTACGTGCAGCCCACAGAGCTATGATGTTGCCTAAGAGGGATATGCGCTGCCTACGGGGCTATATTGTTGCCAAAAAGGGCTATGTGACTTCTTACAAAGACAAGGGGCTACCGATAAGGTTATGTAGATTGATTTGGCACCTTCTGGGCTTATGGGGGCCTAAGTAGGTGGTA
>JAJOOS010002379.1:0-35416 GCA_029582725.1 Solanum chiquidenum
GTGATCGTACCAGTACTGCTATGGCTACAGGTGAACTGGTCATTAGCTTATGCGATAGCAGCGGTTGAATCCAAATGGGGATTCGAAACGCTGAGGAGAAGTGCGTATTTGGTGAAAGGGATGAGATGGGTAGCTTTCTGGACACATTTGTTCTACGGGCTAGCGTTGGGAGCAATGGTGATTGGGTCTAACGTCGTTTTTGTGATTTTGGGTGTGGGGAAGGATGATCATTGGCGGAGTTTTTCTGTTACATCACAAGTTATGCAGTGTACAGTGCTGGGAACATTGGCATTGAATCAGTTTTTTGTATTGAATGTGGTATTGTATATGTATTGCAAGGACTTGGAAGGCGAAAAATTGTCATTTGAAGATGTATCAGTGCCATTGGACGAGGAGGAGAAGAATCATAATATTGTGTAGTACTTGTCGGGAGTCGGGACTGAAAGATGTCTGAGCGGGTGCATCCAGAGGAAACTCTGATGCCTGAGGGCCTGCAGTGATACTGAACGTGTAAATCGTTCGTCTGAACTGGAGCCTGTTTAATTTCTTTACAAATCGTGTAAGATTTGGTTTGTCTTCATAAATTGTACTAGTATACATAAATTGAACAGATTGTGTGAGCCAAATGGTTTTGCTAATGTACATTAGATCATGTTATATTACGGAAATAAGACATATATTATTGCCACGACCCAAAATCTCTATCCGCATGTCATTATACTTGCTAGATGAACCTACGATAATCCAATGAAAACATGAAATAGTTTCAAACAAAACCGAGAATATGGATGAAAGAAACACATCGAAGCAAAGAAAATTTTAAAACAATTACAATGTTTGACAAGATACCCCAAACCAAAGTACATTTGTCAAGGAACATCTAAGATAGATTGCACACCTTTCATCAAATTCTTGGCTCCACCTATGCCTTGCAATACACATACAATACCGCGTTCCCACAACATATCCATAATTTTTACATATCAATATAACTATTTGGCTTATACATCTCTTCAATTACAATATCAAAGTACCACACCTTTAATCTTTCTAATTTAAAACAAACCAAATTACTAAACAACATCATGATTCTTCTCCTCTTCTTCAACAGGCAGGAAAACGTATTCTCCAGCAGCAGTTTCCGACATCAATTTCTGATCGTTTAATTCCTTGCAGTGCATATATAACACCACGTTCGCCACAAGATACTGATTCATCAGTATATATCCCATCACCGAAGTAAACGCAGTGAGCAGTATCCCCGTGAAGCTCCTCCACTGTTCGCCTCTGGCTAAAAACATGGCACACCAAACCACCATCCATACAATCACAGTCTCGTAATACATAAGAATCTTCAAAGCTACCCATCTCTCCCCCTTTACTAACTTCGCACTTCTCCTTAGTGTCTCATAACCCTTCTTCGATTCAACTACTGTTATCACATAAGCTAAAGACCAGTTCACCTGTAGCCAAATCAGAATAGGTACAAGCACGATCAGCGAGAAAATAACCAAAAACAACAAGTGATCCGAGTCTGATTTGAGCTCAATTAGTCCAAGAGATTGAAGAATTCGCACAACAAACACCAAAATCAGGGCGAAAAGAAGAGTGATTGAAATGAAAATGGTTTGCGAAACAATGAAGGTGGAGAGAAGAGGGAAGAATGAATTTCTCATAGATTTTATAGATGAAACGACGTTGATCGGTCTATCATAGATCACCTGAACCGCGCTATATGTAGTAGTGCCTACTCCACAGATGAAAAAGATGGCCAAAAACAGAGCATATACTACAAGTAGAATACTTTCGAAACTTGAAATTGCGAAAAATTGAGGAAATTGAAGTTGAGTGTAACTAGTGAAATCATAATCGGGGTAAAATATGGCAAGTTCGAAAGAAGGATATAGAATTAGAGAGAAAATGATAGGCAAGAGGAAGAGGATTGAAATAGCATGAAAATGGCGAACATGAGATTTGAATATTGTTCTGGTTGATTCAATGATTTCACTCCATAAGCTACAGCTATTTTCTGTTGAAGTATTCATTATGAAGAATTGCTGTGAAAAATGAGAAATGAAGCAAAGACTACTTTTTGTAATTCATAAAGGCTATTAGCAATGACTTTTTCTTCTTCTTTGTCTAACTATGAGGTCAAGAAACATTCAATTAAATAATAATAATTATTCACTCTATTTTAATTTGTTTGTTCGAGTTTAACTTGACATAGAGTCTAACAAAGTAAAAAAAACTTTTAAATCTTATGATTTTGAACTATTGAATATACCAACATATCCTTTAATTTTTAAGTCTTAAACTTGTGACTTGAAAAGTTTAAATTAAAGAGTTAAACAAAAGAAAAAAGAGATATTTTATTTTAAACGGACTTAAAAGCAAATAAAATGAAATGGAAGATGTAATATATAATTTTCAACACGCTTCCAAAATAAATAATTTTCCACATTGGCATTGAAGGTTGCTTCTTATCACCAATTGTCGTGATAGTAATGTTTTGTCCCTATCTTAAAACCGTAGTTTCAACGTAATCTTTTTAAAAATTTAACTTATACATCACTGGATGGAAAAATTATTTATCTTACATACGAAGACAGGATGTTCTTATTTATGTCTATGTGTAACAATCTCATCTAAAAGCACTTTTGTGGGTTTGATTTTTTTTTATTGGCTAAGAATGTGAAAAAATCTTTTTGATATGTATGTCAATGAGATTCGATCTTAGGATTTCTGCTTGCTCATATACTATGTTGAAGTATGTGGTTCTTCACTAAAATAGTATATTATATTTTCTTTGATGACATGAAATTAGTCAATAGAGAAATCCTTAATTTTGAAAGGAAATTTCACTCCCAAACTCAAAACATTTTTGTTAAATTATTTGTCTTAGAAATTATAGTAGAAAAAATCCTAACATAAACTATGGTTTTGAAAGGGAAAAACCCAAAGGGAGATAAATCAGCTAGGATAAAATATTTGTTCAAGTTACCTAATACATCCAACAAGTCGAGTTGTGTAGACATGATAAAGGGATTCAACTGGTAAAACAAATACTTTTTGCTACAATATATCGAAATGTTGAATTCGTTTGATATAATTGAAGATTCTATTGCGAAAAATATCACACCATGTTGAGAGATACATATTCACTGCCAACTTCGTTGTCTCCAATCTGGAAGGACAATTTTTGGTGTCCTTGCAATATGTATACAACACAGCGTTTCCGACAAGATACTGATTCATCACCACATATCCGACTTCTAAACTCTGAAATATCTGCAACAATATCACCACTTTTAAGAAGCTCCATTGTTCGCCCTTTGCTGTACCTATGATGACTAAATACATGGAACAACCACCCAATGAACATCCTATCACAAGCCCGTAAAATAGCACCATCGATAAAGCTATTGATCTCACCCCCTTCACTAAATACGCGCTTCTCCTTAGTGTCTCATAACCCTGTTTTGATTCAACCACATAAGCCAAACCAGAATTGGTATGAACGGCGAAAATAATCAAGTGATATAGATGGTATTTGAGTTGAATTAGTCGGGATATGAGAGCTCAAACTATGGCGAAAATGAGAGTGAATGGTAAAGGTGGAGAGAAGAGGGAAGAAGGAATTTCAAAATTAGAGAGGAAAAGTTGAGTGAAAATGGTGAAATCATAATCGGGTGGAAAGAAGGATATACGTCGAGAGTGAAAAGGATGGGCCAAAGGAAGAGGATTGAAAGGGCACGAAAATGTCCTGAATTAGGTTTGTTTACGAGGGTGTATGATGTTAGGATCTCTCTCCATAGGGGTCTACGATTTTCTGTAGAAGAAGACATTAATATTGGAGGTGAATGATGACCAACAAATTAAAGACATTAATACTTCTTTGTTATATTATATTACTTCTTATAAGCATGTCACCATGCGAAAATGGACACTTTTCTTTAACTATTTATTACTCAACCTCTCTGTAAATAAAGAATAGAGAGTGCTTGGAGAGCCCATTCTCTATTTTACTCTCCAAATATAGAGAATGGAGAGTAAAATAGAGATGGTCTAACACCGGATGGAAAAATAATTTATGTACACATACGATATTCTTATTTATTGTAATAAGGAACTCAAAATTACATTTAGTTGATTTTGGCGCTTCACATCACATTACAAGTGATCTACAAATTTGTTTTATCAGTGCTCATCTTAATTAAGTACTATATCGAGGAAACTATTAATAAAGAAAGCATTCACAAATGTTCCTTTGATATGATTGAAGATTTTATTGTTCAAATGTTTTTGGCGAAAAATATCACACCGTGTTGAGAGATTGATACTCATCGCTACATTCGTTGTCTCCAATCTCCGATGACAATTTTTCGCCATTGCAATACATATACAAGACAGCGTTTCCGACTAGATACTGATTCATGGTCTTAAATGATATAACTACTGAAATCACTAATATGGGCAATATCACCGCTGAGATGATCCACTGATCAGATGTACACATTACGAAAAAAAGCATCGAACCACCAACCACCATTCCTCCCACCACAAGCCCGTAAAACAGCATCATCGATAAAGCTATTGATCGGACCCCCTTCACTAAATACGCGCTTCTCCTTAGTGTCTCGTAGCCCTGTTTTGATTCAACTACTGCTACCACATAAGCTAATGACCAGTTCACCTGTAGCCAAACTAGAATTGGTACGAGTACAATTAACGCGAAAATAATCAAGTGATTTAGATAGTATTTGAGTTCAATTAGTCGAGATAAGAGGGCTAAAACTATGAGAGTGATTGAAATGAGAATGGTATGAGAAACGATAAAAGTGGAGAGAAGAGGGAAAAAGGAATTTCTGATAGATTTAATAGAGGAAACAAGGTTGATCGGTCTACGATACGATGCTTGAACGGCGCTGTATGTAAATGTGGCTACGGCACAGAGGAAAAAGAGGATAAAATACAGAGTGCATATTATGACTGCGATAATTTCAAAATCGGAGAGGGAAATTTCGAACTGAATAAGTTTGTTGTTGAAATGATAGTCGGGATGAAAGAGAGCGAGGTAGAAAGAAGGATATACGGTGGGAGCAAAAAGAAAGGGCAAGAGAAAGAAGATTGTAAGGACATCAAAATGTTCTGAATTAGCTTCGTTTATGAGAGTGGATAAATTTAGGATTTCTCTCCATAAGGGGCTACCATTACCATTTTCTGTAGAAGAAGACATTAATGATGATGAAGAAGAAGAAGATGATTGATGTGAAATCAAAATTGAAGGAAAACAAATACTATTAATACTACTACTTGTTATGAGCATGTTACGCCGCAAAAATGTAGACTTTTTTTTTTTTTTTAACTATTTGTAACTGTAAGAAATATTCAAATAAATAATTTTCATCAGTGGCATTAGAAGTTTTCTCATTTGACCAAGTTGTGATGTTAATATATGATCACCGTGTTAAAAATTAGTGCTATCTTAGAGTTCTCTTTTACTATTTTACTTCTGCAGTTTATGAGTCAAATAGCAGTTTCTATATTTTAGGAATAATGATCAGGTTAGTTGTTTATTAAAATAGGAGTCTTATATGTTAGAGTTATTTTAGGGGTTAGAATTTAAGCTTATTATATATATAATTCTAAGTGCCTGCGGTGAAAGAATAGAGCTTCAGTTCAGCAAAATAAAGTTCTTCTCTGTTCCATTTCTTGTTCAACTGTTGCACTTGTTCTTTCTTTTCTTTGCGTGTGCTTTTGTTTACACCGCAGAAGAAGGATGTAATGGGATAATTGAGATTGCTCGTTACTATTTAGAGTATTGTGTACAAAGAAAGTCATATGTTCAAGTATTATTTTTTTTGTCAAGTTTCTAGGTAAATTTTATTTTTATTTGTATTATGAGTTCAATTTTGTCAAGTTGACTACTTGATCTTCTTAGTATGAGTTCAAGATTAGTTATGAACCAATGACTTTTCTTTTTGATAACATACTAGTCGGTTTGATTTTTCATATATTATTGACCACAAAACATACCTTCATTTTGGAATTTAATTTATTTACTTTTTGACAATATACTAGTCAGTTTGATTTATATTACTGAGCATAAAACATACATTCATACATTTTGAAATTTAATTAATTTCCTTTTTGATAATATACTTATAAATTCACCTGTTGTATAGGAAAATACGATAATTTAGAAGAAATATCTTAATAATGTCCAAGTTAAATTATTTATGCTTGGTGGTAATTATATATATATATATATACACACACTACCTTAAAAGCATGAACTTCCTAACTTGAATGTTAAATTACTATAATACCCTCAACTTAAAACACCCAATTTATTATATATTCTATATTTAATATTATATTTATATACACTATATTATATTAAATGCACCTTTTCACATTGATGGGTAGTGACTTTTCCGAAAGATTGTGACTTTTTTTTATAGAGTTGTGACATTTTCGATGAATTATGACATTTCCAAAAAGTTGTGATTTTTCTGAAGGGTTGTGGCTTATCTAAAAAGACACGATAAACACCTTTTATACTATCCTTTAAAGAGGGGGTTTCTCACACTTTTAAACTATGAATTTTGTAAGTTTTCTATTCTTCTACTTAAAACAAGGAAGATTGTGAGAGTTGTTCGATTATGCAATTACAATATTTTTGTGTGGATAAATTTGATAGATCAATAAAAATTGATGCCAAAAGGAAAATGAAATAACTCAACTTCAAACAAGAAGAGTATCGTGATAATTAATATGCACTCATTTTCATAGCCATAAAATATACTTTTGCAGCAACTCTTCCTTGACAAGAAGTTCAATGATTTTCCGTTGCACAAACTACAACTTGGTGTTAAGTATCTGAAATGTCTCAAACTGTTGGAGAAAAAGTATTTGATCAAAAACTTTTTTGAAGAATCCAAACTACATTTAATAAGTACTCTATCGCTTTCAATTTATTTGTTGTACTTTTATTTTTATTCAGTTTAATATAGAATGTTCTTTTTTTCTTGGGGGTGAGGACGCATATTTAAGACCACAAAGTTAAAAGACATTTTAATATATTCTACATATGATCCTTAAGTGAAAAGTCTTCTTTATTTTTAAAAAATTCATATCAAATTAAAATTAGACCAATCTATATCTATCATTTTTTTTTCATCTATACTACCTCAAAATAATGAATTAATAACTTAAATGTTAAATTATTATAATACTCCCAACTTGAAACACCAAATGTAGTATATCTTCTATATTTTATATTGTATTATATTTATTTATGTGTATTATTATATTATATTAAAGGCAGAATACTTTTCACGTTGAAGGGTTGTGACATTTTCGAAGAGTTATAACTTTTCTGATGAGTTGTGACCTTTTTGAAGTGTTGTGACTTTTCTTTAGGGTTGCGACTCTGAAAAGTTGTGACTTTTTCGAAGAGTTGCAACTTTTTCGAATAGTTATGACTTTTCGATGAGTTTTGACCTTTCTGAAGGGTTGTGACTTTTTTAAAGGGTTGTGACTTCTTTTTGATAAGGCACCACGAGCTGTTTTTCATACACTATCTGAGTGACTACCCTTTGTTGGCTGTAAAAAGAGGGGCTTCATCAAATTTTTAAACTACATTTTAAAAAATATTATTATTATTATTATTATTATTCTTATAACACACAATTTAGTATATCATCTATATTTTTATGATAAGAAACAATATGCACATACTAATACTACACATTTTTAACTATAATTGGAGGTGTTTCCTCACATTTTCAAAATACAGTTTTTTATGTTTTCTATTCTTCTATTCTTAAAACCTTAAGTTTGATTTACAAACGTTGACAATCTCAAAGTTCAGTGAAATTAAAACACTCCATAACATGAATGTTAAATTAACCTAATACTACAACTAAAACATCCAATTTAGTATATCTTCTATATTTGATATCAATATTTATTTATATTATATTATATTAAAAATAAGAACACCTACAAAACAACAATAACAAAGTAATGTACTATGGGGAAGTGAGTAGAAAGTTTATTTAAGAGGTGTAATTAAGAGATTTTAAGAGTGACTAATTTTTTATTAAGCAATATTCATATTATTTATAAAAATAGTGTGGTACATGGTTTAATTTTCACATGCAACACACGTGCGTCAAAACTAGTATATATATATAGGGTGATTCTATATAGTGTTAAAAAAAAGAATTAGCTTGGTTCATCGACATGTCATTTTTGGCTAAAATGGATGGGATCAATACAGAAAAGACAAATTTGAGCAATTTTTATAATATTAAGGGCATATAATATGATTTAATATTATAATAAGTATTAAAAAAATTCAATAGTAAAGGGACAAATATGATTTTTTTCCTTTTTTATATATATTATGCATATATTAATTCGATGAAAACACAGTATTTGAATAAATATTTGAGGTGTAAAACTTTCATATTGCTATTTCTTCTTTTAATAGGTTGTCCTTAATTGGTAGCTCCTCAATTTTAATTTGTAGTTTAGCATATGATTATATTGACTTTTCATTAACAAATTTTTTTTATAAATGCGTAGCCACTTTTGTGGACTTCACTATTTTAAAAAAAAAAATTATTTGTGGACTTCACTAATTTTCCTTTACAAAGTACATTTCATAACTTGGCTAAACGACAAAAATACCAAAAAATATATTCATCCGCTGTCTTACTTTCTTTATTAATTTTTTTAAATGTTTTTTTTTTTTGAGAAATTGTTTATTTTAACTTTTCAGATTAAACGTTTAAGATCATAAGCTCAAATGACATTTTGGTATGTTTTACATATCTTTAATTTATAATTACAAGATTTAAAAGTATTTTTTTTTATCTAATACATGATAAAATATTCATATTACACACTTTCGACTCATATTTTTTGAAAAGTTTTTGTACCTATTCGAGTCTATCACCTAAATAAATTAAATACATGAAATACATCTCTTCCTTTAATATATAATACACTGCATGAGGTTTTACGACTTATTGATGCTAAAACATATAATTTTTTTAAAAAAATTACATACGTTTAAATGGTGAACTTATCTACGTGCTTAAGAACATAATTCCCCCAAATAATAATAATAATAATATTGGGATCGTCGAAGGCGTACGTATTTCATGCATGCATAGTCAAATTGTAATAAATGTAATTAGGGGCGCTTGGCGTACGCATTCTGTTACCATATATTGTTGCCTTTTTACGTAATTCCCATAATCCAAAGTCCAAATTATTTTTAGTCTTTTTGTAATCTCACTTTCACTTTTTTTGAATCTTCTTCCTCTTCATTCACGTTATTCTCCTTTTACTTCATGAATAATACTTAGCACATTCTTCGTCTCGTTCTTTTAATCATTTCTCGGACATTTTTCACTTCTTTTTTCATTTGAGTCTCTGGTTTTTCGTGTGCAACTACTCGTTTTTACGAAGCAGAGCCGTTTGGTTGAATCTACTGAAAAATATATACATAGCCCGTCAAACCCTGCGTGTAATGTTATTCGTTCAATTTTTGAGTTTTGAGCTGAAGATATGCAGATCTGATGAAATGTGATTTCAGATATTAGTTTTTGTGTTTTGAGGGGTAATTTGGTGAGAAATGGAAGCTGCGAATTTGACTGGATTGAGTCCGAGATTGAAATCAATTTCATTGGAGAAAGATAAAAATGATGATCCAGATTTTGAAGATTCCGAATTGGAAGATAGGCATTTTCATCATTCTATGGATGCGTTGGAGATTTTGAAGGAAACTGTAACGATTCTTCGGTATAATCCTGTTGGTTTTTTGTCAATTGCTGCATTGTTAATTTGCCCTGTTTCTGCTGTTCTGTTATCTAATGTCTTAGTTGATCAGTACGTTGTGAAGAAATTGATGATAAGATTGTTGTTTTTGGCTAAATCGAGTGGGCTTCCACTTAAGCCTTTTATCAATCAGTCGTGTCAAAAGTTCTCTGAAATGGTGATTTCAGCTGTTATGTGTTTTCCGTTATATGTTAGTTTGTTGCTTTTGTCTAAAGCTGCTATTGTGTACTCTGTTGATTGTACTTACTCGAGGAAGAATTTCGACTCTAGAAAGTTTTATATCATTGTCACCAAGATTTGGAAGCGTATCATGGTGACTTATATGTGGGTGAGTATGGTGATTACTGGTTGTCTCGCGTTGTTTCTTGTACTTCTCGTGGCTGTCAGCAGTGCCTTCTCTGTAATGGGGTTCCCTCCAGACTTGATTTTGTACCCCGCGATGATAGTTGGGATTATATTCTCTATAATTTTAGCAAATGCTATGATAATTTGCAATATTGCTATTGTGATATCTGTTTTGGAAGATGACTCTGGACCGGAGGCGTTGCTTAGGTCTAGTTCTCTCATCAAGGGGCAGACACAAGTTGGGCTGTTGATATTTCTGGGATCGACTATTGGGATGACATTTGTGGAGGGATTGTTTGAGCATAGAGTGAAGATAATAAGCTATGAAGATGGATCTTCAAGAATATGGGAAGGGCCTCTTCTGGTAATATTGTACTCTTTTGTGATGCTTATTGACTCTATGATGAGTACTGTTTTTTACTTCAGCTGTAAATCATATAGAATGGAAGCCTCAAATGAAGAAAGTTTACCTGTATTAGAAGCCTTGACGATTTCTTCAGCATTAGCAGAAGTCCAATAACAACATGTTTGAAACCACGTCTTGTAAAGAAAGATTTTTCTCAGAATGTTGACACAGAATTATATTAAGTGTTGTTCTTGCATTTTACATTTTGCTAAACTAGTAGTAATTGCTGTCAATTTCTTGAAATTATGATGTTCATATTTTGGATGGTTTGAAACAACCTTCTAAAGCAAATAGAGGGCACAGAGAAGATTTTGAATTAGTGATGGTTTCAACTTTCATATTTGAGATTGGATCTTGAATATATTTGACTTCTTTTGTACTTTTAACTGCATTATTTACAAGTATTTTTTTTTTTGCTAACCTAGCTACATATAAGCTATGAAATGAGATAAGCTAACGAACATGCCTTGAAGCAACTAAATATTTAAAAAATTATAGAAATTCATTGAGGACCACAATAACTTAGGGTGCGTTTGGTATGATAGAGAATGTTTTCCATGGAAAATGTTTTCTTGGAAAATAAGTGGATTTCTAACTTATTTTCTCATTTTTGGTTGGTGAGTAGAGACAATATTTTTTAATGCTTGGTTGGTGAATGAAAAACATTTTCCAAAAAATATCTTTTATTATTGACTTGAGACTAGAAAATACTCTTTAGGAAAATAACTTCTGACCCGAAAATTAATCCGGATAATCGATCTAGGACCCAATCCCGACACTCGAATTAGGACACGACTCATAGTATAAAAAATTTAAGCCAACAAAACATGGGAAAATTAGAAAACATTCCTACATACCAAACACACCCTTAGTCAAACTTGAAGGCCAAAATGATACTTGGTCAAATTAGGTGTAACTATTACTCCCTCCGTTTTAGTTTGTTTGTCTTACTTAGGGCCTGTTTGTTTTGACTTTTGGCTTATGACTTATAAGCCAAAAGTCATAAGTTAGGATTTGTAACTTATGACTTATTTTGGCTTTAAAATAAGTGCTTATAAGCATTTTTTAACTTTATTCAAACACTTCAAAACTGCTTAAAAGCACCTAAATTAAGTCAATCCAAACGGGCACGTAATGTTTTCCTACATACCAAACACACCCTTAGTCAAACTTGAAGGCCAAAATGAGACTTGGTCAAATTAGGCTAACTATTACTCCCTCCGTTTAGTTTGTTTGTCTTATTGAAACGGATGGAGTAGTCAGATTGAGACCAGTTAGGCTAGTTAAACAAAGAGAAGTTCAAAACAAAAGAAAGAGAGACCTTTAATTACATTGTTCAGTTGGTCTTATCGCATAATCTACAGAAAGAAGAGGAGAGATTTGTACATGTCTATGAACATATCACATCCCCTTGACACAGTGCATTATGTTGAAAAACAATTGGTGCGTCGAGGCGATGCTCATTTCATCCAAATTCTGCTGAAAATCGAAAAAGATGTAAACGAACATCAGTCAAAGTTATATCATTTCCTAGACACTCTGCAGTGGGTTGAAGAGAAATGGGGTTCACTCCGTATGTGCTCGGACAACAACCATCTGAGTCGGATTGAAGACCAATGGTATTCATTCAATTACAATATGTTCACAGAGGAACCTTACAATATCCTGACAACTCTCAAGCATTTTGTACAGGCAAGCCATTCGTTCAATATGTTTTTAGAGGGATTTCATTTTTCCAAGGTGTCTCGTCCCCTTGACACACTGCAGAGGATTGAAGAGAAAGACCTTTTGTTTTCAGCCAAGTACCTGCCAATAGTATCTCATTTATCTAAAACTCTGCAGCGGATGGAGGATGAATGCAATTCATTCTATACATTCTTCGTTGAATATCTGTTTGCACAGGAGCGTGATACCCTTAGCGTTCTGCTACGTATTGAAGAGTATTGGGGCTCATTCCGTATGTATTTGGAGGAATTCAGATCAAAAGTGTCTGATTTCCTTGAAACTTCAGAAGAACATATGTCTTTGTTAGATAGACTGAGGTTCCTTAAAAGGGATTTCAAGTTCTTGAGTATCATTGTTGAATTGCATATCTTCAAAGATGAACCACATGTCAGCTGGGAAAAAGTCCGAGCATTGTTCCACAGTGCTGGAGATGAACTCATCCAGATGTACAGTACGCAAGTAAGTCCGTGGAGTCAACAATTTTATGACTATTTCTGCCACTTGCAATATGAGTTTCAGCAGACTAAGTTGGAAATCATAAAGGCTAATTTCCCCTTTCCCAAAATATCATGTCAAGTTTTAGCCAATGAGGATGGTATCGTGATTCCCGGTTTTGTTATGAAATTCATTGACATTGTTGCTGATAATATCAGTAATTTACTGAAATTTGATGATCCAAGTTCACCACTTTGTATTGGGGGACGAAGCATGGTTCAAAAAGAAATGGTTCTGAAGGGGTTGAATTTCCTCTCTAGTTTTGTCTGCTTTGTTTCAGATAGATGCATAGAGACTCGGGTCCAACATGCTTTGTTCACTCATGCTGTACAAGTGGCCTGGCAAACAACTATGACTACGTGGTTGTATCTTCCGAGCAATGACTACACGTATCAAGACACAGCTCCGAACGAAGAGAATCCCTTGCTTTCTGATCTTCTGCAGAGCAAAATCCAGCCTATTCAGCCAAGCATATGCAGGTTCTATATTCATATCCTGCAAGCTCTAAATTTGGTTCAGTCACAATGGTATCCCGTTGTCAATGTTAAGTATGTCTTTGATTGTGAAGTTGGGTTTCTGGAGTCTCTTCGACACACTTTAAAAGGACTACCAGTCTCTAGTAATTGCATTGCAATAAAGGCAGAACTTCAGGAGACACTCAACTTCTTCGGAGCCATTCTAGTCAATCTACCAACACAGGTCCTTGAATATCATCTTCAAGAAATAGACTCTGCGATTGTTGATGCAGGACTTCTGGTTTTCTCATTAAATGATGATAATGAGAATCTTGATTTCAGGGGAAAAATCCAAAGTATGCAAGGTGTGATCTACCTCGTCGCTAGAAAGAAATTCCTCCTCCAGTTCAACTTAACTGGAATTGACAGAGTGGGCTCTGCTGATTTCATTTTAGACAACAGGGAGAAGTTTCTGAGCATGTATTCAAATTCAGTTGATTCAGTTAAGAGCCAACTTCCGATAATTCAGAAAGAACTCAAGTACTTTCAAGCTGTCGTAGAACAGCAAGACGGACTTCAACATTTTGCAACGAAGACTACTCGTTTGGTGTATGAGGTAGAACATTTGGTTGATGCTTGTAAGAAAAAAGATGTTCCTGACTGGTGTCTTTTTATCTGGATATTGAACATTGGAGAGGATATTAGAATGCTTATGGCAGAGGTAGCAGAGATAGCAGCTATTCACAATGAGATACTGTCATCTCCAAACAAGCTAACTTCATTTGTGCAGTTAGTTCTCAGGGGATTCGTTCGGATCTTTGGTGTTGCTTCTTCACAATTTGCTAGTAAACAAAGGATCAATGAAGAAATCGTAGGCTTTGAGGATGTGAAGGATGAACTGATAGGAAAACTAAAAGGAGGATCATCAGGCCTTGATGTAATCTCAATTGTTGGAATGGCTGGATTAGGCAAGACAACTCTGGCTAACAAGCTATATTCTGATAAGTCAGTTGTCTCTTATTTTGACATCCATGCCCATTGCTGTGTCTCTCAAGAATATACGCGGAAGGACTTATTACTAGCCATTCTACGCAATATTACTGATGAAAGAGCTAAACTTGGAAGAGAGACTGAAAATGAATTGGCAGATAAGCTTCGCAAACTTTTAATGCGCAAGAGATACCTTCTCCTCATTGATGATGTCTGGGAAACTAGTGCATGGGATGATCTAAAGTTGTGCTTCCCTGAAGATAACAACGGAAGTAGAATTATTCTGACAACTCGGCATTATGAGGTCGCCTCTCATGCTAAACATGATAGTGATCCCCATAAGCTTCGATTTCTCAACAGTGATGAAAGTTGGATGTTGTTAAACAAAAAGGTGTTCAACAATGAAAGTGGTCCTCTTATCCTAAGAGATGTCAGCCAAGAAATTGTAAGAAAGTGCGGCGGACTTGCTCTTTCAATTATTCTGGTAGCTGGTATCCTCACAAGAATGAAGAAGGAAAAACATTGTTGGGAACAAATGGCAACAAATTTAGGTCCAAACATTCAGGATCAGATGGAGGGCACTCTTGATCTGAGTTATCAGAATTTACCACCCTATTTGAAACCATGCTTTCTGTATTTGGGAGTATTCCCAGAGGATGGAGAGATTCAAGTCTCAAAGTTAACATGGTTGTGGATAGCGGAAGGCTTCATAAAACCTCATACAGGGAAGACTTTGGAGGAAATCGCAGAAAATTACTTGGAGAATCTTGTTGGGAGAAACCTTGTGATGATTGATAAAAGGAGTTCTGATGGAAGGATCAAGACATGTCGCATTCATGACCTGGTGCATGAATTTTGCAGGAAGAAAGCCAAGTTGGAGAACATATTACAAAGGATAATTGGGTAATCCAAACCTTAATATTTTTCTTTCAATCTATTCATCTTTAAGGCTTCATCTGCTCATACATATCTCTCCGTTAACAGGGATGCAGGTTCGGATCCTACTCAATTCTTCCCTCCAAAATGCAATACTTCACGTCGCTTATCTCTTCATTCTCAGTGTGATGATCTTGCAAAATGGTGTTTGTGTTTCTCCAATTTGAAATCTTTCCAGTTCAGGGAGTCCAGAAGAACTGCATTCTCTTCAATAGACCGCGCATCAGACATTCTTAAAAGGTTCAAGTTTCTGAGGGTGTTAGATTTTGAATTCACTGTCATTGATTCTTTCCCACAAGAATTGATCCTTTTGAGGTATGTTACTTTTCGGACCGACAATGATACATTATCCCTCCCAGCCAATCTTTGGAACCTTGAAACTTTGATAGTTCAAGGAACTAGAGGACGAATATCATTACCGAAAACCATTTGGAAGATGGTTAAGTTGCGGCATCTGCAAATAAACGACCAAGCATTTTTCACTATGCAGAATGAACAAGAATTCTTAGAAAGCCCTTCGAAAATGGATGATTTGCAAACTCTTTCCTCAGCATATTTTTCTTGTGCGGAAAATGCTGATAAGATATTGGCAAAGACACCAAATCTTCGGAGACTGACATGTGAAGTTTCTGCATTTGATGGCTCATTTACTGCATTTAGCAATCTTACAATGCTCGAAATTCTCAAGATGTCTTCTGGTGCTGCATTGACATCAGTCGATCAGCTGAAGCTCCCGTCACACCTCAAGAAATTGACACTGTCCAATTTTAGCATTCACCTCAATGAGGTCACAACTCTTTCAAGTCTCGAGGTACTCAAACTGCTAGGAGTTACCATTTGTTCCAATACATGGAAAGTGAACGATGAGCAGTTCAGCAAACTCAAATTCTTGAAACTAGAAAATTTATCTTTTTCAGAATGGGATGTCTCAGATGATGCATTTCCATGCCTTGAACACTTGGTATTGATAAGATGTCGATATCTTGAGGTGATCCCTTCTTGCTTAGGATACATGTCTTCCCTGAAATCCATTGAGGTAAAGTCATGCAAAGAATCACTCGCCGACTCTGCAATGGTCATCAAGAAAATGCAAGTTGAAGACATGGGATTTTCTGATTTTGAGGTCATAATCCACAGAATAGATCAGCAATACTCCAACACTCTCTCTCGAATTACTTATCAGGTATGTTGTTGATCCAATGCAACTGAAGTTTCAACATGTTTTTTTTTTATAAACTAGCTTGTTAAGTACTCCCTCCGTTTTGAGAAGAAGTCATGTAATACAAAAATCATCTTGTAATGTATTTGGAAGCAGGTTCGAATATGAAGAAGTCATGTAAGTAAGATAATAGAGAAGAGCAATAAAAATAATATTGAGCAAAAATAAATAAATGTTCAACTACCTACTAACCTTCTACCTTAATCCTCGGGTTCCATCTTCTCTAGGGTAATGTGTCATGTGTTGCCTAATCAGCTCTCCTCAATCGTGCATCTCCTCCTTACATATCTGAATCATCTCAATCTCACTTATCTTATTTTGTACATCACGGAGACCCCTCCCACCGTGTCCTGAAACAGCATCAGTTGCGCTGTGAAATTAAGATTTTCTTGAATGGTTTATTTTTTTATGCAACTAATTTACTTATTTCCTTTACAGATTTGAAGGATTTTTATCAGCTGATGCCGTTGGGAAGACCAAGAAATTTATATATGATGTATTTGTTGAATGACTGGTGATATCGCTTATGATATTCTGCAACTCGTTTAAGCGTACTCTATACTTTCAATTAAAAAAATAGGTAGAACATATCAAAATGTTCTATTTTTAGACTAATAAAAATATGGTAAAATTACATCATTAAACTATAAGAATTTACTGTGTCATTTCATCCAACTATTCAATCTACCATCCTTAATCCATTCTGAAACTGTAAGATTCACTGACTAAACCCTAGCTTTAATGAAAGATCAGCAGATGTAAACGTTCCATGCATCAATGCCCTGCAAAAGATGGAGAAAAAACAAATCATAAATATTGATATAAGAAAAAACATAAATACACCAACTACCTTACTAAAAAAAATAATTAAAAATGCAACATCTATAACAAAAATTATAATAGTAGTATACAATATAACATTCGTGTGCCAACAGTAGACTTCTGGTGTTGGTTTAAATCAAAGACTTACTCTGCATCTCTGCTTGGGTCGGTTCCGAGGCTCTACACCTGGCTTTTCATTTGGGGTCCTTATCGTATCACGGTGCACCTATCTTCTTAGCAATTGGGGGAGACACAATACATAGACGAGGTGTCTGGGAATGTGAGAGTTCATTCCCTCATGCTCTGGAACTCCAACACTTGGGCCTCTGCTGGGTTGGGTGGCTGGGCACCCCCTGATGCCTCTGTATCTGGAATAGATACTGCGCTGCCCAGCGCCTAATCTTGTCTCCCGATGTTAGTTAAAAGCAAAGACTTCTCTGGACTCTTCGTTAGATAAAACAAGAATCCATTTGTGCTTTGAGGATTCTTGGAATTATATGTTCCATTGCCTACTGAATAAATATACTGAAGAGTTACATACTGTTCCCAGGTAACGTAGTAGAAAGGAACAGTTGATATAACCCAGAACCAGAAGGTATCTCATCCACACATATCAGTGGCTCCCAAAAGCCAAGGCTTCAAACTGTTCACATAAAACACAAAATTTGTAAGTCACAAATCTTCCCAGGGCAGGAAAAAGGATTACTAGAAAACAGACAATACTGCTAATGCAAGCCCATCAGATCCAGCAAATTGTGAAAGCCAAGACATCTAATTTGAATCATAGCAGTTAGCATAACAAAGCTTACAGAGATAATAATCTATGAATATATAAATGATTAAGGAGGGGAACAATCACCATGATCAAGTGGAATAGAGGAACGTCTGTCTTTCTTGCTTTCCATCAACAATATCAAACGTCTGCATTCATTCGGAAGAATCCAAACAAATAATACAATCAGAAAGGAACTCCAACAGAAGAATAAGCTAAAAGATTTCATATTACTAAAGCCATTTAGAAGAAGGAATATGGAACGTACAGTTTTGAGCAACAGTTTTTACTACCAAAGCACAGCGCGGAAGATGAATCTAAATTCACAGGTGAGAAATATTTTGATACATCCAACAGTTCACATTTCTAGACCCAAACATAGTGGCTGAGTTGCTCTGAGATGATCTCGATGTTGCTCAATTCAAATGTCATACTATATGCAAGAACTACATTCTTACATAAAAGTTTATGATACTTTTTAATTCATAAGTTATCTCGTATATAGCAAAGTCTTGTAATACTTTCTCTGATTATGTGTATGACATAAACCCAAAATCTAACCAAATACCCAATCTGAAATATACTTCTAGGCATATGTGTACTGTGTAGTCAAAGTACCCAAGCTAGGTTGACCAAATCCGTGTGTGGAGCCCACACCCATGTTGGCAGCAAGAAAATTGAAGAGTCCGAGCAACATAAAACTTAAGTAATAAAGTAACTGTTAAATCTGACGATTTCATCTTCTACCACCATCCCAGTAAAAAATCCAAGCCAACTCAAAGGACATCTTCCCTATTAGAAAACAAAACTTACAACCTCAAAACATGCTGGGAACAACAGGCAGACCTTGTTTCAAGTAAAATATCAGTCATAAGATATGAGATGTGTGATTACTTAGAAATTTATATATGTTCTTTTAAAGGTTTGACTTTTGAAGAATATTTCCCTGACTTTATAGAATCTACTGTTATCTCAGTTCTATATTTAGCATTCACAACCCCATAAGCTGTTTACACTATAGGACTGAGTTAATATACTAAGGTTCATGTTTTATCCAAGTTGAACCCTTCTTTATCTCCTCGTTGAACCTAATAACTTAATCTTGAACGTATTGACAAGCCTACCTATCAAATTTCTTTCTCGTTTCTGCATTAGGAAAGGGGAAATTCAAGATCAAAGATGTTCGAAGACAGTAACACAGAGGAGGCAGGCAATATGAATCGCTATTGAATCTCTATTTTGAACATCAAAATGGCAAAAAAAAAAAAACTTACATTCGGAAGAGCACTAAACATAGATGAGACAGAGCCATGTGGCCATCTGAATTCATCTGCAAAGATGTATGTTGAATTCTCTGATTTTCAGGCCTCGCACTGCTTGCTAGTTACATCAGGAGCACCAACTCTTCTCTTTCCAGTATTACCAAAGTATGTGCTCTTCACATTCAAATGAATATTTATCATCTCCTGCACAAAATAATGATTTGGTGATTGTTCAACAAGAAAATGAAGAAACACAACCAATTAAGCACAAGGGCCCCCTACCATGCAACAATTTGTGCCTAGCCAAAATTACACTAGATAACCTGCAGTCTTAAGATCAAAACAGATAATTGTCAAGCCACGTTATGCCCAAAACCAGGCTTCACACTGCTGGATTTAAACTGTTGCATGATACCCAAAAAAAAAACACAGAACACAAAACAAAAAACAAAAAACAAAAAGAGTAAAGAAGATATTGCAGGAAATGAACAAAGGAAACCATATATGCCTACCAACCGATTAACAACGACTCTACTAAATGTAACGTGTTGAACATACCTCCGATTTTGGGCTGAGTTATTGTTATGCCTAAGGTGCAACTTTTTGGCCTTTATGATTCCATGATGTAGTGCTGCGATGGTATGGCTATCTGGTTGTATTCCCTTTCTCCACATATCATTCACAAGTTCTTTAGCCATCTCAACATGTCCTTGCTTACAATAGCCACATATTAGAGCTGTGTACGTCACACTATCAGGTTCTAAACCTCTATCAATCATTTCAGTGAAAAGGTGAATAGCATCATCAATGTTGTCTGATTTACAATGACTATCAATCAAAACAGTGTAACAAATGACATCAGCAGTTAATTCCATCCCATTCATTTCACTCCAAAAAACTGACCCTGTATCCTTTCTTACTCTGTCATTCCTTCTTGTATCTGATGACAATCGATCTCTCTTTAAATTCTTAGAATGGCCATCAAGCATAACTGTATAAGTGATAACATCAGGAGAAATGCCCCTTTTCTTCATATCATCAAAAAGATAAATGGCTTCCTGCAAGCGATTCACCCTGCAATAACCATTTAACATCATAGTATAAATGACCACGTCAGGTGTTAATCCTCTCCAAACCAGATTATCGAACACCCACCTGGCCCTTTTCATATCTCCAGCACTACATAAGGAAGCTATTAGTTTGCTGCACATTATTTTGCAAATGCCATCACCTAATGACAACACTATTTCAAACAGCTTTAACGCTTTCCCATACTCGCCTTCAAGACATAGGCTACTTAGAAGCTTCAAACGAGATTTCCTTTTAATTAAAACACCTTGTTTTGACAGTCTAACAAAAAGCTCAAAAGCATCTTTGGTGTTGCCTAATTCACAATACCCATTCACCATGGCAGCATAATTTTCTGCTGATTTATTTTCCAAACTATTGAAAAATATTTCAGCCTCTTCCCCATAACCTCCAATGCATAAGCCCTCAATAATCACATTATGTGTGACAGTTGTTGGCATCAACTTTTGTCCCTTCATATGGTCCAAAAGGTGAATTGCCTCTTTAACAAGGCCATTTCTAGAAAATCCACCAGCAAGCACATTATAAGTAATAATGTCAGGTTTCAAGCCTTTTTCTTTCATTTCATCAAATAAACCCATTGCATCTAAAATTTGTCCATGGAGGCAATAGCCATTTATTAAAGTAGTGTAATGCACGATGTCAGGTGTCATCCTCTTATCCTTCATCTCATCAAGCAACTTCTCAGCCTCTTCAAACCTACCAAGTTTGCACAAAGCATCAATTACACCATTATAAGCCACCTCATCAAGAAAAATACCTTTCTTCTTAAAACTACTGAACTGATCAACGGCATCGCATGCCTTGCCATTTTTGCACAAGCACTGAAGAATTAAGCTAACAATCACACAATTACTTTTGATACCCCTTGTTTCCATCTTGTCATGGAAAGCCAGAGCTTTAGAAATGTTCCCTGTAGTGCAGTATCCATTAATTACAGCCCCATAAGAAACGGCATCAGGGACCATTCCTTGCTCCTCCATGTCAAGCAGCACCATTTCTGCCTCTTGCAGCTTCTTCTCATTAACAAACCCACGAATTACAGCAGTGTAGGCATAGACATCAAGGGGTAAATTTACCCCTTTCCACGCCCGCAATACATCATAGCCCAAGTCTGATCTACCATACGAGCAAAGTCCTTCAATGTAAGTAGAATAGGTAAACTCATTAGGAGTTTCACCGGCTTTCTCCATCTCCTCAAATACACCAACTGCTTCATCAAAATTGCCTTTTCTACATAATGCCTTGATCACAATTCCATAAGTATACACATTTGGACTAACCGAAATCCTCTTCAACTGTTTATAAACCGCCACAGCCATATCTACTTTCCCACACTCAACAAGCCTATTCATGAGATAATTACATGACAACACACTCAATCCAAAACCACACCTTTTTGTCTGGAACAGAACATCAATAGCTTCATCAAACATCCTTAAACTAGCATAAGCCTTAACCAATCCATCTAAAGCCCGAACCAACGAATTGGGACCCTCAGCATTCAACCCCTCCACCAATTCCTCAAACAAGTCAGAAACTTCAAAACCCAACCCCTTCTTTCCCAAATTTATAACCTCTAAAAACAAAGAATCCAACTTCATATCCATACCCCAATAACAAAATGTCCTAATCATAGCCATATAAGTCTGAATATCATGTTTAAACCCACTTTCTTTCAACTGACGAAAAAATGATAAAGCATCATTAGGCTCTTCCCTTAAACTATTAAGCATTTCAGTGACCCAATACGAGTTCACCTCAACAGTATTGTTAGTTAACTCATTATTTTTCATGTGGGTATTTCCAATTTGTTCATCAGAACTAGAATCAGACAAATATGGAGTTAATTGAGCTACTGAAGAAACTGATTTCAATCGAATAAATTGAGTGTTCTTGAAAAATTTTCTGTAAGAAGCTAACCTTATTGACGAAACCCACATGGAAAATATATTCAGACAAGCATTTGATTGATTGATTCTACCTGGTTTGTGACAAAAGTAGCAGGAGAGAGTGATACTACTCTTAAACCCTAAACCCTATTTATATACAAATTGTTCAAAAGGAAAATTTATGTTTGTCTAAGGGTATTTTAGACTTTTCACTACACCAAATTGCAACATCCTAGGGCTCCTCTTCCCTTATATTTCAATTTCATGAGAAGCAAAAATTTGAAACGAATTACTCTGTGGAAAAGTGACAATCGCAGAAATCTCAGATTTTGCTGGGAAGCTTCAATTTTGGACAAGGTAACAATGGCTTATTCTTCTTCTCATTACATTACTATTGAGGCAGCACAACTATTGGTGCTGAGTAAAAATTTTCCCTTTTTTGGTGAAGTACTAGCAGAAAGATAGATACTTTATATAATGGAGGTACGACTACTCTGAAAGTCTCTCAAGGCTTGGAGATTGCAAATATGGTGTAGTGAGGAGATGGTGTGATAGTATAAATTATCCATATTTGATTTACCAAAGTAATACCCTATGTAGCATTACAAAGAAAATTAATAAATAGAAACGATGAATACACAACTGAAAATTAGTTAATCATTTATGCCTATGTATGTCTGTACTCGTAAATGCTAACCATTTCCCCCCTTTCATATTATCTCTCATAATCTATTGCATTATCCCATTTATTTTTTGAAAAAACTTAGTAGAAAAAGAAGTTAAGCTAATATTGGTGGTTCATTGGGTGGAGTGCGGTAGGGCTTTTAGCCAAACCAACTAGGTAAAAGAAAGAGAAGAAGAGAATCTAATCGACATGTTACTAGAAACCAATAATCATGACATCTGAAGCTACATTCTCGAGATAGTGTATTTTCACAAGTTTTGCCTTGATCAAATCCATCTATATGTAGTATGTAAAGTTGAAATAATTTCCCAATCAATTAAGTGTTGAAGTACATTCTTTACGTTTGTTGTCGTTTTATCTAAGTTAAGGGGTAATTTTTTTATTTCCTTTCTTTACTTGTAGAAAATGATACAATAAATTATTATATCACCTATTTTTTGATGTTGTGCAAGGCGTGTCATTTTCTTTATGCAGATTTTAGGACGATTATAGTTATATAGATAGATCCTCAATTGGAAAAGGTTCTCGCTTAGTGAAAGCATGCCATGATAAGAATGCCAAATGGAATAAAATCTATGATCGTACGACATGTCACTTTAAACTCTAATCTATGTGGAAATTTAGGGTTCTAACAGGGACTCTTCACTGCTCCGAATGCTGGAGTCATCTCATGTCTTAGTTTCTTGTCTTATCTTTGATATGATGGTTAAGTTTTTTCTAACATGATTTTATCTTGTAATAGGATTGCGATGGACACTATTAAACAAGAGAAAGTAAGGAGATTTGAGGAGTTTATTGATCGCCGTCTGAAACCAGATCTTGTTCATGCAATTGCTGAACGGTAGTAACAAATATATCATTCACTTCAGTTTTCCTGAATTCGTTTTCTATTGCATATATATTTATTTGTTTTGGGGACTTCTTTTCTCATTTACTATTCAGCCCCTTTCCTTGAATGAGAAAGATGTTTTTCAGCTAAACACTTTTCTTATTAATGGGAATGGATCTTTGATGACCTATAGATAAAAGGTCTTTTCAAGAATATTCTCGTTTTGGTGGTTTTAAGAATGTTCTTTCGAAACTTATTTGCCATGTTGTTGTATTAATGGTCCAATTGTGTAGTGGAATAAAAAACAACACCTGGTTATTTTGTGGTCATCAAATTGGGGATTAAATCCGCAATGTCATACATGTAAATTTTAACATTTATATATGTGAAGAACGGGGACGTCCAAACTATTGCATAGGAAGTAATGGAATGATTTACACCCAACATTGCTAAAGTTACCTATGTATGAGAAAAGATGTAATAAGATTTTCTGCACAAAATCTTATGTTGGCCTAACTTTGTTTCATCTTGTTTCCTTCCACTTTATGGTTGCAGGGACAAGGTCTTTGAACAACAAAAGATTTTGTATCCTTTTCATGTTATTATATTATTACATTACCAACATATAGTTGGATCAGTCTTTCGGACTTTTAGTAGTAGTTCGCACTTGAGGCATGTGAGTTGATGAATTGTTTAATTACTTATATGAAAATTGACGTTGGAATGAGGTCTATGTAGTTTTCTTAACCATATCTTTTTTTAGCTCTGATTTAAGAAGTAGTATAGTGAATTTGGAGAAGAACAATGTAACTAATCTGAAGACATTGGTTAATATTGGCTCTGAAGTATACCTGCAAGCTGATGTGTAAGTCTTTCTAATCTTTAGTTAAATATTTGCAGAAAACTATTGAATATATAAAAATTAAGTGATGTCTACTTTTATTTGAACATGTATTGATATTTTTTTCTTTTTTTTCATTTACAATTGAAACTCTGTATCTTGATGATTTCTAATAACTCGGTATTTTCATCCACTGCATATTGATATTTCTTCCTGAGTTGATCTGACAGCCCAGATACAACACGCATATTTGTTGATGTTGGACTTGGATTTCATGTGGAGTTCACTTGGTCGGAAGCTCTAAATTATATATCAGCAAGGGAGGAGAAACTAGCCAGGTATTACTAATCTCTGCTTCTATCAGTAGTGTCCTATTTCAATTTGAGGACTTAAATTCAAGTAAAGTCCCTTTCAAAATCTTAACAATGTGTAAAGTATAAGTTGGTCACATGATAAATTCATCTTCTGTTCCTAAGATTTGGAAAATATGTGCAAAGATAAATACAACATTCAGTAAATTGGCCATCTTAAAAGTAGATCAAACACCTCAAGGAGCATTCAATAGGATGTAGAGTTGGGATCTCTTTCTTGCTAATCAGAAGAGATAGGATGTGTTTCATAAATCTAATTACTGGTAAGTCAAGCACTTGAATAAACGGAGATGAAAAAGTTCGAGCGCAATTTTCCAGTGTCAAAGGCATGTAGTTAGTAGCATATTTTAATAGCCATCACGCCATTTTCCATGCAATGGACTGAGTCTGGCTAGGTGGAGGAATATGCACCAATTCAGAGTCTTAAAAGTTTTCAAAAAACTCAAGCCGTGAAGTTGTGAAGGAAAAGGTAAAAACCTTGTTTAAGCAAAAATTGGCAACTCTAATAGAGATTTGTATAGTACTGGTAAAGCTAAAATCTCCTGAACTACCACCTTAATTACGATCCACTGACAGCATAACTCAACTGACAACTCCAAATTATTCTGCTCAAGCATGTTTTTGTTTTCCAGTTTGGATAAACTTTAATCAGACTGTGCTATTGATTAAAAGATAGGAAGATTGAATATGAGCATGTGAATATCAATGTCTAATCAGCTTAGATGTTTGTGCTTATTTTGCTCCCCTTTCTTCTCTATTTTTGCTTTAAGTTTCTTGGTATTGGAACCAACTAGTTCAGCTCTTGTTTTTTTTCTGGGGTGGAGGGAAGTGAAGGATGGGTGCGTTTTTTAACCTTTCACACTCAAGAAAGAGGAAAAACCTTCTCCGCATGTTTTGTGAGTTCATTTTTCCATGTTTTGACTGGAAACACTCTGTTCAATAGTTCAAACGATATTCTTCTGAGTCATGTTTCTTGCCTTAAACTAAGTGTAGATCTTTTGCAATTAAATGTGCAGGCAAATAGAGGAATATACACGTCTAATTGCATCAATTAAGGCCCAGATCAAGATGGTATGTGTTTCAATTGTTCACATAATATGAAATCGTGAGAGACATAAACCGGACCTTTCTTTTATGCTCCTGATTAAATTACACTAACTGATGAATATTTAATGAAAAAAACTCGAATGCAGGTTTGTGAAGGGATACGTGAGTTGCTCCAGATTCCGCCAGAACGAGCTTACTAAGGTGTATACGTCTTAAATTGCTAAAGGAGAGAGGATTTACCACGACAAGAGACCCAAAAAGTGAAGAATGAAGCCAACATAATCTTCTATCCATTGAAAGAGCTGTGCAAATTTAATGTCCAAGGACTTGTTAATGTGTTCCTTTTTCTTCTTCTTGAAAAAAAAAATCCTTTAGACACTGACAAATAGCTTGTAGACAGTGGAATTGGAACCGCACCACCTAGTAACTTGTATATTTGAGGTCATGCTAGTTGTGTGTTTCTGTTAAGTTTTATTTTGTTGAGATGCAGTAACATGGACATGAATAACCATGAGTTAGAGGCAGATTCAACCATTGATGTCTGACCCTCATTTTATATTATTCATTTTTGTGGCTGAGTTAGATCAAAGGTCATTATTGTTTCATACGGAATCATTGTATCATGAGATCAAATTCATTGTCGAGGTTAAATTGTAGAGGATTATTATATCAGGAGATCAAATTCAATGTCGAGTTTAAATTGTAAGGAATTATTGTATCAGAAGATCAAATGGTTAAATTGTGAATTCTTTTCATTATCTCTTGTAGAAAGAAGATCCAAAACCAATAAAAGAATTGTATAGTACTAAATAGCATAGCAAACTTAGGCATTGAAAGATTATTTGGTTTTCTAGCACTCCCCACGTCTATCTTATTTGTATCGTCAAATGAAAGTGATAATTTGACTAGAGAATCAGGAAGTCTTCCGCGCCTGGAATCCAACTCTAAACACTAGGGATCCTTTGACTGTTGATTATGAAGAAAATTAGTAATGTATTAAAACTAATATCGGTAATGTTTTTAATTGATAAGTAATATACATAAAATTATTTTTCTGTATTACTAATAACTGAACTCATGAAAACACATTCTAACATGTCGAAAAAGAATTTTTTTTAAAACACTTTTTATTAGAATGGTATCCTTTACTAGGGTGAGAAATGGACTTGACATTGCCACCACTGATTTCGGCGCCAATTCCAAATTTCTGCAAAATCTCTTCTTCTTCTTCTTCAACGCTATACTGCAAAATTGTTCCTTTCTTCTTCCATCCAGTGGTAAAGTTCCATTCTTTCCTTCAAAAACTTTACACCCATTTATCTCTTCTTGTAGTTTCTAATGCTTTGTGTCTTTACTATATAATTTTATTTGATTATCAGAATAGTTCTCCTCCTAGAGGTTTTTCTTGTGTCAGAAAGGGTTCCATGGCTTGGTGGGAAGGTCTAGATGAAGCTCGTGTTCTTATTGCAAAAGGTACTTCCTTTAATATACATTTCTTTTTTTGTGTGTGTCCTCTAGTTTATGTTGATTACACCTTCATTAGGTTTTGTTAGCAGAAAAGGAAGAAACTTTCAATTGGGTATATGGTTCTTTTTTTGTTTGTGAGTGTTCATTTGTATCTCTTGGCTTGAGTTTGTGTCTTTTTTCTTGCTGCCGTTTTTCTTTTGAGATTAGAGACATAGTACTATGTTAATTACACCGTCATTATGTTTTGTTAGCAAAAAAGGAAGAAACTTTCAATTGGGTACAATGGTTCTTGATTCTTGTATCTGGATTGAATAATTACACACCATAGGAAATCGGCTTTGCCTGTAATTTGGTGGGCAAATTGAGTTCATTATGTGTGCTAAATTTCAATTCTTTGAATATCTTCAACCATTTGGAATCTAAGGGAGTGTCTTGAGCATGTATGTTACTGTTGCTTAAGGATCAGTAGCTACATGTAAGCTTCATCTCCAAGGATGGAGACGGATATTGAAGATTTCAAGACTTGTTGGTTCTTCCAGATATGTCGTTAAACTGATACACTTATCATATAGTCGAATCTTGATTATGGAAATAAATAACTCTTTTCGAAAAAAGAAAGAAAAAAAATCATCTTGACATCTCTCTTGCTGTGTTGCTGGTACATGGGAACAATGATATGTCAATCTCTTAGATACAGCTCTAGAATCTTCTATACTCACCTGAATGCAATATCAAGATTCTCACTTTGACATTGCAGAGCCTTCTAAGGATGGGGACAAGGTAGAGCAGCTCTTATCTCTTCGACATCCCAAATCTGGTAAATCCCTGCACTTTTCATGCAGCTGCTTGTTTTAGATGTCTTCAATTATGTGTATTTGTTTACTGTTTTTCCTATGGTTATAATGCTTTCATGGCAGTGGCTTGAGATATTTTTTTGTGGATGTATCGAAATTGCTATAGGTCATTTTTTGTTAACCACACCCTAACCTCTTGCTGATTGCCATACTATCTTGTGGGAACTGGTTTGCCACTATGATTGTATTAATAGTCCAGTAGCATTGATATAATTTTTTTAAAATTTGCTTTTGTGACAGGAAATGCAACATGTTACCTTTGTGTTGATGGATCTCTTCAAGAACTTCACTGGTTCAAGCAATCTCATGGGTCTTGGTTCCTTGGGGATTATGTATGTGAAGGTAAATATTTGTCTGAGCTTGGTCTAAATAACCTTTTCAAAAGCTTATAAGTCTGCAGTTGCCCTCGTTGTTCATAATTTGTCTTGATGAACCAATCTCTTCAAGGTAATAGTTTACAGGAATTAAAACTATATGTTTACGAATGATAAGTGTGTAACCATCTCATCTAAAAGTGTAAGCAGTTAGAGAGCACACTTTTTATTTAATTAAATATATCTTCAACATCTCAATTTCCCTTTCATTATGCTTATATTTTACCTCTTGTACTCTTTCTAGAGAAGCCTATTGGTTATATCTTCTACTCTTCAAATCAGTCAATGCTATTAGTCTTTATTTCTAGAGGAATTGTTAGTGCTTTCTTGGTAGTTTTTCTGTACTCATTTATTTCTCAAAACAGATGGTCGTTTGTATACTGCAACTCCAGTCGATCCAGTTTTTGTTCTGTTACCTATTTTTGAAGAAGCAAGAATGAAGGTATTAATTTCTAACTTCTGAGTGATTTATCTCTCTTAAGTTTCTTATATAAACAAACTGCTAGCAAAAAGTTTATAGTAGAGAAGTGTAATACTTGAAAGTGTGTATTTTACACGTATTGTTGCTTTATATATTATTTATTAAGAAAAGGAAATGCTTGTAAACTATTTCCATTTGACTGTAAGAACTGTCTACAATATAGGTGACTCTATTACTCCCTTTCTTCTGAATGACTACATAAGATTCAGATTATCTTCTTTCTCTTTTGACTGGTCGAGTTTTCTTTGCTGAATGCACCATTTGCAAGAGACAACTGTCTGCCACTTGACAAGCTGGTTTCTAATTGCTCTTTTGTTTATTGTGATAAATGCAGAAAAACGATGATCCAGGAAAGTTTAGGCAAGCGGATGAAATAATTTATGTTGTAGGCTATCCTGGATATCAGCATCTTTCTTCCATTGCTGAGAACTGCATGCAAGTGGTTTGTGATGTCAAAGGTGATAATATACTATCGTCCTATCTCCAGTTTTCTTTTTGGTCTTATTATGCTAGATGGCATGACATCTCATATTTTATGGAGTATTCTATAGATATATTATCCATGTATCTGACTTAAAGTTGTTTGGCAAATAAAGTGTAGAGAAAAACATATGAAAATGGTTTTGAAATCTAACATGGTGTAATTCATAAAACATTTTGAAACTATAACATTTACTTTTGGGTTGGTGGTGAATGTCTAATTCAAATTATTTAATGCTTAATATTTATGTCCATCCCTCTCCCTTTTTTTTGTCAACAGGTGTAGGAATGACAAAGTTTTTCAGGCTTAATGATGAGAAGGTGCTAAAGTGGTTGTGCTTGAAGGTCAGACTTCATCCCTTACAACCCCATATATTGGGGTTTTTTTTTGCTCTGTAACAATGTGCTGTGATGATCATGTTCTAGCATTCAGAGTAAAAATCATAACTTCTTGGAAATTAGGAGTTCAAGAGTTCTTGTGATTGACTCTCCAGTATCTGATCTTCCCAATCTGTAAAAAGTATGAAAATCCACTTATAACTTGTTCCAGTTAATGGCCTGTAATAGTTTAGCTTGTAGATGGATCTCCCGTTAGTTATATCTACATTGAGTTCTGAAGATGGTCCAATGATAACTATGTCACTATGACGTAGTTCACATAGTTATATAAGAAATTTTCTTCCACATGATCTGGCTGCCACTCAGATCCACTGTAGTGTAAGTGTACTTGATTATTTGCTATTGTATAACTTGCTACCTGCCCTGTCACTAGGTTTGAGTAACAATTTATAATAACTAAGAGAAACAGCTAAGCGCCACAGTGCATGTGTTATCATCTAGCTCGGACTTGGACTTATTCAAATGGAAATGATGCAACTTGGGTGTAAAATAACTAAATAAGTCATTTATTTTCTAAGGCCAAAGGGAAACCAACCAGAGTCTTACATAAAAGGAACTAATAGTCTCTTCTATTTTGAGATGTTCTTTATATTTTGGTAGCGTCTTGTTAATATCTTGTAAAGTCTTCTTTGTCTACAATGGTCTATCCGTCTTACAAATTGAGTAGTCTCTCAGACACAATTTTCATTATTTTCCATGTCTCTATTTTAACTTTTAAGATATTTGTAGGTAATACAATTAAAGAAGACATTGTTGACACTGGATAAGAACTATGCTGCTCGAGATAAGAAAGAAATATGTACGTCTCCTTTTGAATAATGAGTTCGTTAAATTTTTTACACTTAAAGGTTATGATTCTCATAGCCAATTGTGGTCCTTCAAAGACATTTTTCGCATCGTTCTTTGTTTGAGAAACTCTTCAAGTATCTTTAATGTATCCTTGGTTTTTAAAGAACCAGGAAATAAGTTTGTTTGGCCAATTCAGCACGCTTATCATCTTAAATATGTGGTTTGCTGTCACGTCCATATGAAAGCTAAAAGATTATACTAATTAATGCTTTTTGAAGTAAACAGTAACTGATGCAGTATCTATAATTGGAGAGTACTTGAAGGAAGAGCCTTGGTTGAAGCTCCTCTGCAGCAAATTAAGGTATTTCCTTTAACTGATAAATGACCGAGTTTTTTCTGATTGTTTTTGAAGTCATTTGTCTAGGTATTGTTAGATAGAGGTTATGCTTTTACACAATATCTTAGAAGGCAAAAATGCAACATGAGTCGATGCAGACAAACAACTTTCAGGACCTATTCTCTTATTTACACACTCTGTGTTATGAATAATGTTAATTCACATTTAGCTTCTGAAATAATCCATTGAACTATCTAATGAGTAAGCCTCCAGCTTATTTTCATAATACCATAAGTTTTCCTGTGACAAATTTGAAGATGAGTTACCAATATATAAAGATGATATCTGGATGGATGTGTTATTCCGACACTAAAAATCAATTGTAAAATTCAGTATTACCATGTTTAAGCACCTGCTTTATGGCTAGCCTGCAAATATGCTGTTGTATGAGTTACAAAGCATGGATGGACTTTCTGGCTTAGATAAGGGGCCGGACTGGTCTTGTTTAGGGGACCCATGTTCCTAGTTAAAGTATTCCTCTTGATGCTAACTGACAGTACATTTTATATCGGTGGTGGTTATGTTGTATGTCTTCTCTTTACAAGTTCTCTAATTTTTTTGAAGATGGTAACATTTAGTTCTCTAATTTATTAACCATTTTATTGTTATCATTATGATTACAGCATAGACTTGCAAGAGGACACAAAAGCGTCAAATTCTGAAATGCATTCATCACCAATGGAAAATAGTTTCGAGTCCTTCAATCACGAACAGGTAAATTAAACTGGCTTCGATCCCATGACTTGGTGATTAGTATGTATTTTCTACGGCACCAGGAACAAGGATAATAAATTGTGCAAGAAAATTATCACCCTGTCTAGATGCATCATGAGAAAAATTGAAATTGAATCTTTCGTTTACAATATGTTTCTCTCCCAGGCCTAGCCTACTGTAATAGTTGTTGCAATTTATGTTTGGGCGAAGCCTACATGTGCATCAGAACTATTATTTGATGTTCAGGATTCTTTTCCATTTGGGTAGATGAAGGATAAATTTGCCAGAAAGTCAGTCTTTAAAAGATAGCCCTGATTCTGCTTAATTTATTTACTTTCAGTTTTTCATTTGCGATGCGCATCACTCCTTTTCTTATCTTTCCAAATCAGCAGGGAAAGAGTGAAAGTCAGGAAAAGGCTACTAAGAGCAAACGACCGACTAAAAAGGTAAAAGCGGAGACCAACTCCCTTAATATCAAAGACATGTTCAGTAGGGCTACTAGGCGTGGTAAATGAAGTTATGAAGCAGCAGAGCACAGATCAACGGAGATAAGAGGCTTCTCGGAGCAAGGTATTACGAATGTAGGGAGGGGATGACATTTAATATGTAATTTGAACAGGCTTGGAATGAATCGGATGGCTTAGTTTCTCTGATCTGGTGTCGTTGTTGCTGCTGTAAACAGACGGTATCTGTATCCTCTTTACTGTTAATTTCTTAGTGTATGGTATTCATCACTTTGTACCTGCCCTGCAAAACCAGCTGTAAATGCCAAGTCTATGAGTTTTGAAATGGAGACAATTTATTGCTCTTACTTCATTTTACTAGTGCCATGTGCGGATAATATTATCAAAATTTAATACATAGATTGGGCTGTGCCTAATCCCCACCTTTGGTGAATTTTGAAAAAAAATAAAAAATTGATCTACGAATGGACATCAATTAGGATGGCTTTACCTTCAATCGATTTTTCATTGCTAATTAAATCGTAAATTAACTCGTTATGGAATTTTTTTTCTTATAAAGTCCAAGAAGAAATTTATACTATATGATCTTTTTTGGTTATCCTATACATTATAGAGTATGCTAGAATCACTAAATGCAAGATGTCATACATCTCTTATCACATCACATTAACAATTACGTCAAATATTTTTTACACTCCTCCTTCCCCTATATATAGACGCACATATCATTTGGCCAATTAAACTATATGAACAATCACTATTTTTATTAATTTCATTCCTAAAATGAGTGAGAAAAAATCATCACCAATTGTGAATAATGAAGAAATAGAGAGAATTATAGAGCAACTGCCCAAAACTGATCATTTTTGGAATAACTTTCAACTTTATCAGTGGGAAGGTTTTTGGTCAAATCCTACCATTATAAAGGCAGCCATGGTCTTCAAGGCAACCTTCAAAGCAGAACCTAATGATGTTCTCTTGGCATCTTCCATCAAAACAGGTTTTTATTAATCAATTGGTTTGAGTTTGATTAATGAACTCATCAAGTATTTTATGTTATGTTCCATATTTAAGGTCGTGTAATTGGTATGAAGGAAAATGTGTTCTTAATTTTTTCTGATGTTAAATATTGTCACAACATCGTTTATATGTGTTGAGGGATAGAGATGGTGGTTGGGGAGGAAGTGTGGGTTTGTGGGGGAGGGGGGTGGATATTGGAGTGTAGGGAGGAGACAATTGTCGTGGATTTCCATTATGGAACTTATTTTCCTTACAATTTTCTTAATCATCAAAATCTAATTAACCTACACGCTCTTAGAATGTGGTCTTTCCTTACAATTTTTTTATTGCGTGTATACATTTAAAAATTAGAATGTCTTATACTTGTATATAATTCTTAGGTCTACCTTTCATCAACCGTATATTTTCGTCAAATTCAAATTGTAACTTTTTACACGTCGAAACAAGATATTAACTTATAAAAAACCTATATATATATATATATATATTTTTTTTTTTTCATTCCAATGTCGTCCTATATTTGTCTTACAGGTTCAACATGGCTCAAGGCCATATGTGTATCCATCATGCAAGGTAATAAAGAGGAAGAAGAAGACCTTTTAGTTAAGGATAATCCTCATTTTCATGTTCCAACAATAGAGGTCATGGATTATTATTTAAAAACTCCAACTCATGATCTATACGCAATGCCCTCTCCAAGATTATTTCACACACATTTACCTTATAGGGTTTTGCCAGATTCAATCAAAAACTCGGATAATTACAAGATTATATACATAACAAGAAATCCTAAAGATACCTTAATTTCTATGTGGCATTTCTTCAATAATGGCAAGTGTTTAGAAGATCTCTCTCCTTTAGAAGAAGTTGTGGAGTACTTTTGCAAAGGGGTTCATCTGTATGGACCATATTTTGAACATGTTCTTGAATATTGGGAAGAAAGTAAGAAAAAGCCTCAAAAAATATTATTCTTAAAGTATGAAGACTTGAAGATAGACCCCAAGAAAGAGGTGGCAAAAATAGCCTTGTTTCTTGGAAAGCCTTTTGGTAATGAAGAGGATTTGGAGATAGTTTTGAACAAGTGTAGCTTGGAGAGGCTTAAGAATTTGGAGGTTAATAAGAGTGGATCAATCATCTCTCATATCCACAATAGTGCATATTTCAGAAAAGGAGTTGTTGGGGATTGGAAGAATCACATGACACCTGAAATGGAAGAACAACTTGATAAGCTTACCAATTTGAAGCTTCAAGGGAGTGGCCTTGAACTTTGATTCTTATAAGAGAAAAGTATTGAATACACACTTGAACTTGACGTAAATTATTAGCTAGTTTCATCCTTGAATTATTGTCAGCCTTAAAAACAATCTTCTACTTGACTAACTCAACTTAAATACAGTACCCTTGATCTGTCACATGGCATAACAAGTGGTCTCAAACTCTTGTATAGTACAAGCGTGGGGTTCTTAATAGAAAGCCGAGAGAAGTATTGAAAGCATATCTAAATTGACGAGAATTTAGGGGTGTATTTCACCATGTGGCCAGATCAGAGGTGTATTTAAGTTCAGTTAGTCGAGTAGAAGAATATTTTTAAGGCTGTCAATAGTTTGAAAACGAAATTAATAATTTACTCTAAGTTTAGAAGTGTATCAATACATCTTTCTTCTTATAATTACTACTTTAAATAAGCTTTTCTATTACTTCATACTAATGAATAATAAGTTAAGGTTGTTGAAAATAATAAACTTAAATGTTTTTAAGCATCTTCATATGTCTTTTTAGTTATTTTAAGTGCATATCTTTTATTAAGTATGAGTTTCAAAATATCTCTTAATAGTTGAAACCTATAAAAATTTACCCTTTGTAATGTTGTTAATTACACATGAAATTTTAATATATTATGGAGTGAGCTTTATGTTGATTGGGAAGTAATTATATTGAAGC
>JAJOOS010002380.1:0-26652 GCA_029582725.1 Solanum chiquidenum
AAAAATATTATTTATAATGTACTTTGTTAATATATTTTTAGTTAGTGTATATTTTCAATGTTTATATATTTTATTTCAAATTTGGGCTTGTAAAGTTTTGTAAATATTATATATATAATCTTATTTTATTTATAGATAAAAAAATATTACTTATAATCTACTTTGTCAATATATTTTTAGTTAGTTTATAGCTTTCAATGTTTATATATTTTATTTCAAATTTGGGCTTGTAAAATTTTGTAAATATTATATATATAATTTTATTTTATTTATAGATAAAAAATATTCTTTATAATCTACTTTGTTAATATATTTTTAGTTAGTTTATAGTTTTCAATGTTTATATATTTTATTTCAAATTTGGGCTTCGTCCACTATTAATTGTCATATTTTTCATTTTTAGAGTCAAACTATAAAAACTTTGACTAACATTTTATGATGTATTTTTTCATCATATTGATATGCAAAAAATTGCAATGTATAGTATTTTCTGTATAGTTTTTAAATATCTACATTTTTTGTTTAAAATACCAAATTAATGTAATCTAATTTAACTTAAAAAATTAGTCAAATTGACTTTTGAAAAGCACAACATGCCAAATAAAAGTGGACGGAGGGAGTATATAATTTTATTTTATTTATAGATAAAAAAATATTAATTATAATCTACTTTGTTAATATATTTTTAGTTAGTTTATAGTTTTCAATGTTTATATATTTTATTTCAAATTTGGGATTGCAAAATTTGTAAATATTTTATTTTGTATTAAGATCCGAAGTTACAATTATATTGTTATAGTTTTTCAAATTCGAAGTTAGCAATTTGCTTTGTAAATATTTCGTTTTGTATTCAGTTTGACTGTATCCTTTAATCTTATTAATTTGACATAATGAACGTTGATATTTCAAAAATATATATTTTGGACTCATGTGAATTTTACCATCTTTATGAAAATTTCTATTCATTTAACATTTCTTAAGTTTAGCTTATCACACAGGTAGGTGAAAATATATTTGATCTCTTTTTCAAATATCGTTAAGTTGTAAAAAAAACAAAAAAACCCGAAAGAATCGATTATAACCGAAACTAAAAAACCTGACTTTGCGTGATTTGATTTGATATTTAGATTTAATAAACCAACATAATTGGTTTAGGTTTTTTTTAATGAAAAACCAAACCAAACCGAGCAACCACAATTTTCATATTGTTTAAGCAAAAATAGGCTGGAATATTTTTCTGACTTTGACTTTGGAAAATTTACAAATTATTGCCGTATGGTACAAAACCACTATATAAAATATTGAACTTTATTTTTATTTAATTGGTTGAACAAACGGCTCATTTCAAGCAAAAAAGCATTTATTATTATTGGTAATGTTTTCATGTATTAGGTAAGTCAAATCTAGTTAGGTCTTTGTCTTTGAATTTTTCAGTTACATTACAAGAACAACTTAACTAGAATTTGTGTCTCTTTTTTGTCCTTCATTATTTTCAATATGGTCCCCATTTTAATTTATTAATTTCAAATATCATCAATTTATTGTTTGACCATTTAATGTTAGAAAATTCGATTGATTCAGATTCAAGACCTAATTGAAGGAAACTCTTTATAAGAATTTTTTCAGTTTTTATGATTGAAATATGAGATTTTTTTATAAAATATGTGATAATTTCCTCTGTTAGTTGAACAACTTATATACAAGAGAAATATTATTGGTGGAAGAAATCTCATTCATCATTTTACAATATTTATTATTGCAAGTTCCTCCGATTTTCAAGTTCCGTGATTTTTTTTGTCAAGCAAAATCTTTCATAATTTTTAGTATTGCAAATATTCAATGTGTATCTCGTAACAACAAATAATATTTTTTGAAATATATTTTCAGAAGATAATTTAATTTCTGGTGTGTGATAACGGTTTAAAATAAGTTATTTTCATCAAAAGTGAGAGATAATAATTTTCTTTAATTTTAGATGGAAGTCATTTTATTGCTCTCTCAATTCTATTCAAATTCTTAACTTCATTTACATTGATTTCTTTCTAAAAATAATCTCTTATGATCACTTATAAATTGAATATAAGAAAATGATTTTATTTAGATTATTTATATGTAAAAATAAATATCTCTTATAAATAAAATTAAAAATTAAAAATAAATTCATAAAAAACTACAAAATTAAATCTCTCAGGTTCTTTTAGATTTAAACCAAAATTATTTTGAGGGAAGAGGGTTCATATGTACACATAGGTCCAATTGATTCAGATTTAAGACTAGGTTAATAAGAATTCTATATAAGAATCACTAATTAGTTTTTTTTCTCTCAATTTGATTTAATTTGCGGTTTAATATGATTTTTGATTTAATTTTATACTCCAAACAATATATACCTTGAAAAAAACATATCTTGAAATCATTGCCTATAAATTGTAGTAGGAATTGGATTATTCCAAATGTTATTATTGGAAATGAGTGTAGACAACATTGAAATGGACATCACTAAAACAACAAGCCATCATTATCCACCGCACGAAAACCATCATTATCTTTAATTACTATCATTCAACCCAACAAATTTTACAAAGAATCCAAAAAAGTATGTAATTGGTATCTTATACATAATACTAATATACAACTTTACAATCAATAAAAGAGACGGATTCAAATATCTTAGTACTTGATTATGACTAGTTGAATTAAAACATTCATTACGTACGCTAAGATGAATCTTTTATAATATGACTTCTTCGTTATTATATTTTTCTTTTATTTTGTTTTATACTGTCTTGAATTAATAATTCATCGAAGATAACGTTTTTATTTATACAAAATAGAAATAAGATTATGTAGACATCTCCTTCCGTAGATCTCACTTATAAAATTACATTCCATTACCATATTTTTAAGGAAAAAGAGTCTGAAAAATACTTCAACTTTGACAGAAATTGTTGTTACGATACCAAACTTTATGAATGACCTTTTACCCCTCTGCACTGTTTAATATTGTATTTTATAGGTATATATATGTGCCCACATGGACACATTACTATTTAAAATTATACAATATTTATGATGTCAATGTTGACACATATATACATTTAAAATAACTATTAAATAATGCAGGAAGTAAAATGTCTTTTCAAAAATTCGGTATTATTCAGATATATTTCAAATATTTTTTCCATATTTTAATGACATGATTTTGTAGAACGAAATTGTACCACGTAACTAGTGATTACAAACGTATAAATGTATCTTTCACTTTTGAGATCAAAAGTCAAAAATCATAAGTGCAAATGTCCTTTCAAAATTCTCAACAGTCAAAATTAATAATAATTGTTAACATTAGATATATAAAATAGTACTACTAGTTTTAAAACGTAAATTGTAAGTATATTCTTGTAAGTGCCGTTTGGTTGACACACAATTTAAACATGCACCTTTTAGTTTTACTCAATATGATAGCTAGTATTTTAACCACCAATCACCAAATAGAAAATTCAATAGTGAGGGAGACGTTTAAATTATATATACTGACGATTTTTTTTAAAAATAAATTACTATTGTTTTGATCTAAAAAGTAAGTATAAATTAGTGATATCAATATTCTAAAAATAAAATATATCTTGTACTTCAATAAATATATGTGAAAGTATCGACGTAAGATAGAGCCATTCAATCTTAATGTTACAAGAAGAATAAAAGTAATTATTGATAGTGTAAAATCCTTTATACAAATAGTGTATATATGTTTAAATTTTCATTTTTAATTGATATTGCACGTAAAGGTTCTTTTTCGATACTTTCAAGTCACCATTTTAATATATGTATTTTTTTATTTTTTTTAACATGTTTTTTTAAATATTATTTTTTAAATTCTAACTTCCCCATAGTTATTTAAGATCACGATACATCTTTAATCTAAGATCACAAATTAAAATTTTCTTTTTTATTTTTAATCAAATAAAAACATATAAAATAAATAAAAAAGAGGAATACTAAAAATTGGTTTATAAAATAAAAAGAAGAATATGGGGGAGTTATTTTTCTTTTTCTAAAAAAGGTGGAAAATATAAATAAATTAACTTTTATTAAAAGTAGAAACAAGGTTTGACCAAAGATACGTCTAAAGTTCCACAATATTTTTATTATTTTAATTTATTTATACAAAAAGCAAATCACCAGCCGTGCGTTTTGTGTCACGAACCGACCAAGCGAACAAATACGTAGGGCCCATTAAATAGGGTCCCAAATAATAACTTATTGCCTCTCTGAAAGTGGGCCCAATAAGCCCACGTTCCTTTTCCGTCATACGCAACAATTTCGAATGGAACCTAATCCAATCCCACCACCATCGTCTATCGCCACCTAAATAATCAACGATTCGTTTTAATTTATTTGTCTTATTTTTTACATAATATATTTAAGATCACAAAAGTATTTGAATATATTTTCACTTAACTCCATAGAATTTTAAATTTTTTTTAAAAAATATTACTATATAAATCAGATAAATAAATTAAAACGATTCGAGTATTATATAATAATCTCTCTGCTAGGCCCACATAAGTTTGACCATGGTGACCCATCATAATACTATGCCTTGTAATTTCCGGAATTTGGTCACCCCCGCCCTCCACCCCCCCTGACCTCTCCTAGGCGCCATTCTCATAAAAAAGTTTAAATTAGGACCACTTTTTTTTATTTTGTTTAAAGATTTTTTTTTTTTTGAGGTTAAAGAAAATAAATTGTCTTCTTAGTCTTAAAGTTCAATACAGCTCTTTTCATATCAATAAAAATTGTGGCGGGATGATAAGTATATTTTTTATTTTAATTAGAGGTGTGGGATTATGTATGAAATTATCTTTGTTAAAAAGTATTTTACTCTCTAATATGAGACTATTCAATGTGAATTTCAATTTAGTAAGGTTATAATGTAGGTACTAGATGTCGGACGAGAAACTAAAAAAAATAGCGTTTCTTTTACGGAAAAGGATCAAAACTACCCTTCAACTATTTGAAATAAAGCACATATACCCTTCAACTATATTTTGGCTCAAAACTACCCTTCCCGTCTTACTATTAGTTCACTTCTACCCTTCCATTTAACAGAATAAAATGTGGCATTAACGGAATAAGATGTGGCATTCAATGTGTAAATTATAGTGCCACATAAACGTCCACCTAAGCACACCCACCCCACCCCACTAAATGATCCAACCTTCCCTTTCATTTCCACCACGGACTCCATAAATAATAATTTCTCCGACAATATTTTGGCCGCACCAGACTTCATTTTCTCCGCCAAGATTTGCCCATCCCCGCCACACCCTTCATCTATTCTCCCCGTTACCACACTCTCAAAACTCTTCTCACTTGGGTCAACCTTTTATCCAATGTCAATAGCGCTAAGATTGTCCAAATTTGTTCAATAACAATTGTTTTTTCTTCTTCAAAAGTTCTATTGGACAAGTATGAATTTCTTCGACAGAGAATTCAATTGGACTTGTTAAAATCAGCAGGCTGACCTTTAGTGAACAATCATCTCATTGTTCATGGAATCGACGATGTATTGGACCATTGATCTCTTCTTGATCAAACAATCAGAGCATTAAGGAGAAGACGATTCACTGTTGTTGCTACTGCGTTAATCATCAAACGGCTGAAGTTGTTAAGTTTGACTTTTGTTTCCATTTTTGTGGCTTCTGATATAGCTTTGTTCTCACAACCTGACGGATCCTGTTACCATCACCATGTTGTTGTTCGACGGTGCCGTTTTGGGAATCTTACTAAAAATGCCAAGGGTACTATGATTTTTCAAACTATCTGCTTGATTCTGGCAGCTTATGCCTTCTCTATCGTCGGCGACAATAGACATCCGTTATCCGAATGAAAGAATTAACGATTTTACCACCAGTGTTCTGTCAATATCTCCGGCGACAAAGGAGATTCGTTATCCGGATGAGATAATTAATGGCTATAACTTATAACTCCAGTATTGTTCAGTCTCATTCGCCGAAGACAATGGGGTTCCGCTATGATAATGAACGTTTTGACACGGGTGTTCAATCTCCTCCCTTTTAACGGGTGGGGATGGATCTGCTTAGGTGGACGTTTATGTGGCATTACAATTTACACATTGGATGCCACATTTTGCTCCGTTAAAAGGAAGGGTAGAAGTGATCCAATAGTAAAACGGGAAGGGTAATTTTTAGCCAAAATATAATTGAAGGGTATTTTTGCTCTATTTCGAATAGTTGAAGGGTAGTTTTGACCCTTTTTCATTTCTTTTATGATAATGTAGTTATTATATATTAAAATTATAAATTTAAATAAACTAATATATATCACGTGCAAGTTTTCTGCATGTGGTTCGTCTATGCTTTTTGAGTGTTGACTGTGACTCAGCATGTGAGAAGGGATGAGACTTTACAGTGTACACTTTTGTGTTCAAAGCATTGTATGAGTGAGTAGATAGAGACCAAGGAAAGCTTTTTTGAAGAACCAGGATTGATTCATTTTTTTGCGATCACCATGTATTTATTTAGATATTGAAGTATGGTACCCTAAGAAAGTATAGGTTTGCTCCCAGTTCTATCTTGTTCCACATTTTGCGGTAATGGGGTGGATTTCTAGAGCAAACTACTCATTGCTGTGTTGCCCCAATCCTAGAAATGACGTTTTGGTGAGGAACATTGTTTGGAGGGAGAGAAATTGTGGTTGAAAAATCAATCATCAGAGGCAACTAGAAAGCTTTCCTCAAATAATGTATGTGAGCTGGGCTTTATCATTCCAAGTGAGCTAATAAATGTAAAGATATGACACTTAAGTCTTATGTAATCTCTAAAGCCAGCGCATGAAGGGGTTGGGGTGCTTGTGCCATATTAAGAAAAGATCGGTCATCCCTTTTTCTGTTGTGAGACACTTCAACACCCCCACATCACTTTAAGGACTGGACATTTAGTGTGTGCGCAATTTAATTCGGAACCCATCATCAGTAAACAATAATTGGATTGATCGTACTCTAATATAAAAATATGATATCTAAGCTTAACCCAATCCCAAACAATAATTCATGTGAAGAAAATTATTAAAACGCATTAAGAATATCATCCATCATTTTTTTTATATGTGGAACTCTTCAACAATAAACAACATCCTCACTAGTGATGGAGCACATGGACATTCACCCGCGAACTAAAGTTAACTCTTCTTACCTACATTCCGTTTACTTTCAATGTATTTATCTTACTTTCTCTTTATTTATTTGAAAATAGTGTCTCTTACTTTTTAGTTACTTATATACTTCGAGAGATTTATGTTTGGGGCAAAACAAAATTAACTTTGGTATTCTGTTTGTAAAAGTATCATTTTTTCCACTGTGAGTAATTTGATACAATAATGCAATTGGGAGCATCAAAATTTGGATAAGCAAATAATTAAAAAAAGGATTTAACTTCAACTTTTACAGTAATGGCGCACGTACAATCATTATGGACTAGTGGGAGAGACTGTACTTCTTAATTCCCTTATATAATACTCATATAAAATTAAAGTTTGATCTTTCAAAAACTATTTTAACCATCAATGAAGTACATTAATCTTTATTATTTCTTTAGATAAGACAAAAATTGAAAAGAATCCAAATTTAAATAATACCAAAATAAAGAAATTAAAAGAAAAAAGAGAGTGAAAAGAAGCATGTAAATTGGATGGCAATGAGCAAAGCACACTAAAGAAAAGAACCTCATTGGAACACCCAATGTGCTCAACTTTTTTTCCCATTTAAATTGAATAAAAATCTATCTTTTCATTGACCATTTCACCGGTATAAATTTAAATTTAATAGATAAAAGAGCACAGATCTAATATATGTTACTTTATTTATTTTATTCTATGTAGCACAAACGAAATTAAGAAAGTTAATTATATTTAATTTAATTTTTAATTATTGCGACTTATAGTATTTTTAAAAATAATTTTACATAATAGTATATATTACTATCTTTGTCTCGGAACACGTGAAATTTTGAAAGTCAATTAAATTTTCAATATGTTCTTTAAATATTTTAAGTTGTAAATTATTATGCTTTATAGTATTTTTTTCCTCAATATAACATACTAAAAAGAAAGGTAAAACAAATAAATTGAAATGAAGAAGTACCAAATAGAGCAAATTGAAATAAAAGGGAAAATCAATCAATTTACCGATTAATCCTAAATTACTCACATTCTCTTCAATATATAAGAAAAAGAGAAATACATATTCAATATTTTTATCAAATCAATAATAAATATATTTATTTAAACTTTTAATTGATTGTTATATCTATTTAATTAATCACTCAATTAGATTAAGTGTAACTTTTGAATTTGAATCAATTTTCAACATGTTCATCACACTCCAAACTTACAAAAAAAAAAAAGTTTAACAAAAATTGTGATATGGTGATAACTATTTCTTTTATCTTTAATTAAAGATATTTTAATTCAAATTCTTATGATTTACCTTTAATTCAAATTCTTATCATAAAATTACCTTTGTTAAGTAGCATTTTATTTTATAATAAAAGATTTTTCAATATAAATTTTAATTGAATCTAATTCTTGGACGTGAAACATGAAAATAAGAAAAAGTAGAAAAAGAATATTAAAAAAAAAAGTGAAAGAAGGAATTAACAAATAAAAAACTAAATAAAAAAAAAAAGCCAAAGGAATTTCCACTAAATGACGTCACCACTCCTTTGACTCTGTTTTCTTCTTCATAAACCCCTTCTCTCCCAATTTCCCCACCTCCATTCTTCTCTATTCCTTTCTCTCTCTAAAAAAAATACTTGACCCACCAAACAATCAAAAAAATAGCGCATTTGTAATTTTCTCTCTCTAAAATAATGCGGAAGGATGATCTGTACATAACGGTGCCGAGTTTTTTCCGGTGTCCGATTTCACTAGACGTGATGAAATCTCCGGTGAGTTTATGCACCGGAGTTACTTATGACCGGAGTAGCATCCAGCGGTGGCTCGACAGCGGTAATAATACATGTCCTGCCACCATGCAGGTGCTACAAACTAAGGACCTTGTACCTAACTATACACTACAACGACTCATCCAGATCTGGTCTGACTCGGTCCGGACTCAGCGTTCCGATTCCGAGTCTAACCGAGTTGACTCAGTTAGTCACGATCAAGTTCGTGAGCTAATTAAACAGTTTGTAAACGATTTCCGAGTTCATACCGAGTTGGAGGTGAACTCGGATCGGTTATCGAAGCTCTTAGCTTTCTCAGAACAATCAGCTGAGAATCTCCGATTTGTGGCTTCTGTAGCGGCGGAGAGTGATTTTCTCGCGATTCTCACTTCCTTCCTTGTTCACAACCCTAAAAATCTTAAAGTTGTGGAGAAAATCGTACCTCTGTGGAAAATGCTGCTGGTTGAACGAGGTTACTTGTCGAAAATCGGGAAAGCAAACGATATATATCCGGCGATAATATTTGCTCTGAAACATGGAAGTTCAAAGTTGAAAATGGAGATGTCAAAAGCTTTAGAGTTCATCACATCAACCGATTCCGAAGCTAAATCATCCTTATCAGAAAACTCCGATTTGTACTCAGTTTTATTGAGTTTTTCAACAAACAATTCCGATTGGAATCCCGATTTAATGGAAGTCTCTATTTCCTGTTTAATTTCTCTCGCAATGCTTCGGAAAAACCGGGTGAAGCTTGTTAAAGCCGGCGCGGTGAAATCAGTCGGAAAAGCATTGTCCACGGCGGAGATGGGAACCGGATTAACGGATAAAGTGTTGAGATTATTAGAACTGATATCTACTTGTAAAGAAGGAAGATTAGAACTGTGTAACGACGGAGATTGTGTTCAAGCGATAGTGAAGAAAGTATTGAAAGTATCAAACGAAGCAACGGAACATGCAGTAACGATTCTATGGAGTTTGTGTTGCCTTTTTCGGGATCACCGGGCACAGGAATCGGTGGCGAAGAGTAACGGTATGGCCAAGATATTGTTATTGTTACAAAGTAATTGCTCGCCGGCGGTGAGACAAATGGCCGCCGATTTACTCAAGGTGTTTAGGGTGAATTCCAAAGCTGTTTCTTGTCTTTCTACTAGCTATGATACTAAAACTACTCACATCATGCCATTTTGATTGGTGGTTCATTTTTTATTGTTGATAACCTCTTGGTTGATTTTTGTAAATCATATAAGCAATTTTGTTGAGAAAAGATATATTGAGTTGGAAAAAAAGAGAAGAAATTTCAATTTTTTTCAACTCTTTTCCCTTCCTTGATCAAATTAACACAATTGAAATTTAATGTGAGTTCACAAAACACTTCATGTTTGATGCTACTTTCTAAAATATTTCTTTATGTTCACGATTTTTTTTCTTGTTTTTTGAAGTTGATTTATAAAAGAAGAGAAATATTGAAAATATTCGTGTGAATTATTAATTTTAAATCCAAATTATTTATAGCATTAAAAATATATATTTACTTGATTAATTGAACATAAATAAACTCTCGATCTTGTAACATGAGCGAAATACACTCCTAAATTTTTGTCAAATATAAAAGTGTTTTCATGATTTTTATAAAAGTTTGAGACCATTTATTATGGCATACAAAAATAATAATTTTCATCAAATTGGTATTTTCAATTCTTGTAGAAAGGCGTATTCTCTTAACAAAACATTGTAGAAAAGTTTTTGGTCATATCTGTTGGTCAATTTGATAAAAAGTGAAGAACCTAACAGGTTGGCAATTAATTTCAATTGCTTTAATAAGAGAGCTAGTAATATAGTACATTCCCATTTGTAAAAAGAAGAAAACGATGGTTTAATGCAATTGTACTTACACTAACCTCACATGAAGCAATTGAACATTAAATAAAAGCTGCGCGAATTTGAATTAATCGATCGTAAAGTGAGTATAGTGAAAAGAAAAATAAGTTTAGCACGGCCTTTGCTTTTATTTGTACAAGAAAAATAAGTCAGGTTGAACCCAACTATTTAGTTGCTAGAAATTTATGAGTCTCATCAACAAGGTCTAAGCCAAACAACCATTTCATGAATTTTGATATTGTCCCAATTGAATCACATTAATCGAAATTTCTATATGTGTATCAGACACTTGGTTAAAATTTTTTTATAAAGAAAGACCTCGGTTTAACAAAAATATAAGCAATTTTCCTCACGATTTCTTGCTAATCTATCGAAAATAACATTTTTACCTTTATAAGGTAGAGATAAGATTTGCATACATATTATCTTCTTTAAATTCTATTTGTGATATTATACTGAATATGTTATTATGTTTTATTTAAAAAAACTTGAAAGAGGGAATGATATTATTTGTGAAATAGTAACAATTAATATTAATTAAAGGAGCTCCATATTATTGATTCTTTATGCTTTTCCTAGTAGTAGGAGCAAATAGGGTCATTATGTAACGACCAGGTTCCATTGTTATAGAAAAGTCAATTGAAAAAATTTTTGGACCAAATTTTTTTTTCGTAGTATCTTGAGATTTTCTAACCTAGTCCAGATTTGGACGAAATCAGGGTCATTAAAGTCTAGAGAAATCTGGAAGCAATTGGGTGATTTAATTATGATTTTGGTTACATGAGTAGCTAATAAGTCGTTAAGAAATCCGTACGACTTTACGAAATTGAATTCAGGTGAGTAGAACTCTCGAAACAGATCTTAGCGTGAACAGGTAGTTTCTGAGTGTCATTGGTTGAAGGTGTGTTGTGAAATGGGGTCTTGGAATTATTAATTTTGCTCACTGTTTCGTGCAAGCCGCTTTGGTGGTGATTTCTGTCGCCAGGGCGGGGTCGCTATAGCGGGGTGAGGACCGCTGCGGTGGGCCAGATGCGACTTAAAGTTGTAAATAAACTAGAAAAATGTTTTATTCTTCAATTTTTGAACTTTAGAGCTAAGGAACGAACCCAAGGTTTTTCTTAACAGTTTTCCACTATTCTTGAGGCTAAAGGTAAGATTTTAACTCCTTGAATCCATTTTTCGATCCGTAGAACGTAATCTAATGGGTAATTATCGATGGAGGAAGGATTTGATCTGAGACTTATGGTGGAAAAAACCCTAATTTGGGTAGTGAGATCATGGGTATGATCTAAAGTTGTTAGAATCGTTAGTAATCTGGGTAATTAGCGATTGTTTATTGATTCCCGTATTAAATTGATTGTTTGTAGACCAAGAACAAGCGAAACAAATTCAGAAAGGAAAGAATCAAGTTTCATAGGGTTTCCAGCTTGTTTCGAGGTAGGTAATAGTTGTGATTCTATGATTATGTGATGTATGTTTGTCTTTGCTTCATTATGATACATGTAAGTATGTGAATGCTGCATTATTGATCACACTAATTGTAAATGAGGATAAATGAATGATGAATGCCATGAATCATGACTTGATTGTAATATACTTGTGATTGTGATTGTGGCTTGTTGAATGGATCAGGTGTTGTGTTCCGACACACTAACTTGAATCGGTTGCCACGTTCTGGCATAATTATGGAATCGATTGTCATATTTCGGCAAAAATATTGGATCGGGTACCACAGTCTGGTATGCTAACTGTTTGGGTTTGGTTCCATGAGAGAACCAATGATTTGATATAATTGTGTATCTTGAGAAACGTGAAACTGTACTTTGTTCGTAAATATTGATAATCTTGTATATGTTCGATATATGCATGTGATTATTTTGTTGTATTGGCTTATGTATGTTGCACTTAGTGGGATAGCCGCGTGATCCTACCAGTACACTGTGGTTGTGTACTGATACTACACTTGCTCTTTATTTGTTGAGTACAGGGCATCTTCATGCTGCTATTGACAGACCTCGCTTAGAAGATCAGTGATCGTCGTTCTAATTCAAGGTGAGCCAGTTCTTCCAGGCTGCCATAAGTTCTCTTTCCGTCTATGTCAATATTTCGGACTTAGACTTTCTAGTTAGTTGTTAGTCATTAGTTTGGGGTTGTATCTCTTCTTGTTTGGACTTGTTGAACTTTAGATGTTTTGGTACATTGACTTTCAGGTTTTAGGTGTATTTTCCGCATTGTTTAGTGTTAGATCTTTTGTAAGTTTATAGGAACTTCAGTTTTTAGCATTATTCTTGTTTTTGTATTCTTCAATGCTTTAGAATTTTGGTTTAGTTGCTTGGTTTGGATTATAGTAGTGGTTCTCCCATCGGAGGATTAGTGTGGGTGCCAATCACGACGGTCTGGATCGTAACACATTACACACAGAATTTTAGAGCAAGTTTTAATTATTCTTTTTTTTATATATAATTGTAGAGAATAAAATAATTTATGAGCTAAAGTTAATCAACTAAAATTATACAACAAGTTGTAATAAGAAAGGGACAAAGTGCCATAATTTCAGAAATGGTTTAAGCATTTGCTGACTGTATAATCAAAGATTGCTTTCTCTTTCAATTTATATATATTTTTATTTTGTTTGGTTTGAAAGAAAAGAGTGAAAGGGATTTGGAATCCACAATTTCCCCACAAGAAAAGAAATCTTCAAAAAAGAAATGTAAGATTAGTTTGACTATTCCAATAACTATAAGACCAATAGAGACAAAACAAAAATAAAAAAATAATTAGGCAAAATAGGTCTAAAGGTCTAATCTTATTTAGCCAATGTAGTTATAGTTTAGGTATGTTTTTGACATTTCACTCGATTAAAAAATGAATCAAAACTTAATTGGCAGAAAATGGATTAAATTGAAATGGGCTAAAAAGTCGGTCAAAATTTAGTTCATCCATTTTCTTACTAATTTTAATTGCTTTATTTGCTCTTTTATAGTTTTAGTATCTAATAAAATTATTATTTTTCTTTATTATGATTATATCCAGCATATTCAAAAATAAATTTATCATGAATCAATTTAAGCTAGATATTATCCAAATTTTAATAGATTGAAATTATCTGAGTTAATAAATGAACAAGTCAATAATTAGCTCGAACTTGAACGAATTGCATGGGTTATGATTTCATGAGTTAGGTTGCCATCTCTAACCATATCACGTACTTCCTCTATCCCAATTTACGTGGCACCATTTGCTCGAATACAAAGTTTAAGAAATAAAAAAAAGTTTTTTTTTATGTTTATGAAATTGCCTTTATTAAAGTTCCTTTAATGTTTTCTTTCATAATAAAGTGTTAAGTGTGATCAATAAGATAAAATAGGAATAACGTCATTAAGATACTGATCAAATAAAGAAATATAATTTTCTTTCGAGAACGAACTAAAAAAAGTGGCAGATAGATTAAAACGGAGGAATATTAGTTTTGTGACCTAAAGTTAATCGACATAGGATTCTAGCAAACAAACAACAACATATTATCATACTTGAATATTTATCAACATTTAGTGACAATTCAACCAATCAATTGCATGTGCTTAATTAATCCTAAATAATTGAGGTTTGCTACATGATTTATTCTATTTTTTAGGTACAAGTGTAACACCTTAACAAATTTAGATCAATAAAAGAGGTGTTTTGGTATTAAAGAAGCAATAATTACTAGATTTTAGTAACACATGGTGGCTAAATATATATATATATATATATATATATATTTTATTTTTTTTACAATTGAATTGAAGGTAAAAAAAAATAGTGAGATATTTGCGCAGTGTAGGTAGATGAAAAATAATAATAATTTAAAGAATGCTTATTTATTTTTATTTTAAAAAAATTATACTCCCTACTTATTTTTAAAAAATTATGAAAAAACTACTTAATTAGACATACTTTACTATTATATATACTATTATTATCTATACTTTCTAAATATTTCGTATCTTACCACTAAGTAAGAGTTTCTCACGTATTTTACACTCAGATGCATGCATTTTTGCTACCAGATACACAAAAATAGGGAGAGAGGCGAGCAAGATTCGTATGTATCCCAAATAAATGAGAGAGTGGTGAGTGAGATGGGAGAGAGGCGATCAAAATTCGCTATGTATCCCAGATACATGAAATCCACTTGGATATCATGTATCTAGAACAAATTACACCTAAATTTGACCTCATGTATCTGAGATAATGTATCTGAAGGCACCAAATCTGATAACTTGGATATAATGTATCTGGGACAAATTACACCTATATTTGACCTCATGTATTTGAGATAATGTATCTGAAGGCACCAAAATCTGATAAGATACATAATATTACAAATTAAATGTATCTAAGTAATTAGCTCTTAAACTAGTGGAATTTAGGTAAGTTTTTATTAAAATATTTAACAATTGTGTAGGTTGTATACCCTTGAAGTATACAATTTACATGTAGTATATCCTAATGATTAAAACTGATTCAGCTACTCTTAATATTCTCTGTAATTGGTGTAATGTAATTTTTAAAAGATGAATTTGTAAACAGGAATATGTGTTAGGTTTTGCCCTAATTTTCTTATCTTATTTGAAGTTTATTTTTTTCTTAAAAGAAAAGTTAAAGTATTACCATAAATGCTTAAATTTTTTCTAAAAGGAAAATATAATTCTCTTCCATAATTGGTTTATTCTTTCCTTAGAGGAAACGTATGGAAACCTATAAACAGAAGACCCCTCTTCTCACACTAAAACACTATAACTTCCACAATATAGACGCTTAAGAGTTTAGTTTATGGAGAAATTTATTCTCTCAATAATTTATAATATTTTTCTTTTATATTAGTTTTCATATAATAATATTATGTTTTTAGTACAAGTTTTTGTCGTCTGATTTATCGACCATATGATTTGTAATTGTAAGCTTCCGCATGACGCCCTAATCACCTTCATTACCCAACAAGTGGTATCAGAACACATGGTTCAATGATCCAATATTGGTTCAACAAGATTGAAGAAAAGTTCAAGTGGTTTCAAATCAATTTGCAACAACTTTGATGATAATTGAGATTTTTGTCACGCTACATGCGGAGAAGAAGTTTTAATCATATTTTCAACATTCCAATTGCTTCAATTTTTAAAGATAAAAATGAAATATTTTAAAACCATTTTTAATCCATATATTTTAAATTTTATTTTTAACCATGGCAAGCAACAGTAATGAGATTTTGTGAAGAACAAGATTATCAAGCATGAAGAAGGCGGATCAAGTTTTGTCAAGAAAATCCAGCCAAAATGAGAGATTTGTTAGGGTTTTACCCTGATTTTCTTACCTTATTTGAAGTTTATTTTTTTCCTTAAAAGAAAAGTTAAAGTATTACCATAAATGCTTAAACTTTTTCTGAAAGGAAAATATAATTTTCTTCCATATTTGATTTATTCTTTCCTTAGAGGAAACGTTTGGAATCCTATAAATAGAAGACCTCTCTTCTCACACTAAAAACACAATAACTTCCACAATGTAGAAGTTTAAGAGTTTAGTTTATGAGGAGATTTATTCTCTCAACAATTTACAATATTTTTCTTTTATATTAGTTTTCATATAATAATATTATGATTTTAGTATAAGTTTTTGTCGTCCAATTTATCAACCATATGATTTGCAATTGTAAGCTTTCGCATGATGTCCTAATCACCTTCATAACCCAACAATATGAAGGTAAATATATAATTATTACTATTAATATTTTAAAATTTTATTATACAGGAAAAAAGGTAAAAGAGAATGACAATGCAATTACAAAGTGGAGAATTGAATCATCATCAATAAAAATGTGTTTAAATATTCATTAACTAACTAAACAACCAAATCTTTTTAATTAAATATTTTATTTTTCTTGGATAATCATATATAAATCAGTTGTCAGTGCCACCATAATAAGCCCTATAATGTGAGAATCTAAATCTAATCAAACTCAAATTCAAAATCTCTAATTAAAAGGTAAAAGAGAGATGACGATATGGAGAATCAGATCTTCATCAATAAGGTAAATGTTCAAGTACTGATTAACTAACTCAAAAACTAAAATTTTCCAATTAATTTTTTTTTGAATAATCATAAAGAAATATGCCGCCTTAAAAAATGGATCCCACAATATACAAACCTAAATTTAGTCAGACTCAAACCCAAAATCTCTAAGAACGAAGAGATCTCAACCATCTTATCACTACGTGACCAATATTGGTATTGATTCAAATTGTTTGTGGTTGGGTACTTTGTATTGAGCAAATCCAACTTGATATACTTTTTATATATATATATAAAAAAAATATGGTTGGCAATTCAAAAAAGTTTAGAAGAGATGGTTCTCTTAGCACTTAAAAAGTCCAAGATCCTCACTTCCTCTTTTTTCAATATGTTCTCTCCCTTTTTCAAACCTGTCTTTTCTTTTCTGTTTATTGAGTTTTTTCCTATGTATTATAATTATTCTAATATTTTTATGGTCTTTAGAACTTTATATGACGTAGGATCCACATATGTTTTCCGTCACTTTTTAAAAAATATATGTAAGAATATTATTAGTAAGTATTCGGGCCGTAGATTTAGTTGAAACTTGAAAAATAATACATATTCAATGAAATTGTAATAATGCTAAAGAAAAGAGGAAACAAATTAAAGGGAATAATTATTATTCGTTTGGCGTAGGATCCACATCTTTTTATTTTTGTCACTTGGAAATTATTGGTTGATATTTAATTTTTCTACTTTACAAGTGCTATTTTTGGTTGAAACTTACTATAGCTAGGAAATAATAAATTTGTTGACAATTGTGCATTCCATGCCACTAATTTAATCTCTTGATTTGAGTTATAGTGTCACGTGTGTTAAGTTCTTAGATGTTTTATAAATTCATATGATATTTAGAGATTTGAATTTTGTTTGGATGGTCGTTATCTATTGTTTCATAATGTATATATAGTAATGTATTGTGTTATATTGTTTTAATGAATATAAGTATAACGTTTGAATATAGATTGTATTGTTAATGTCACATATCAATAATTTGAATGATAAATCTGCCAGAAAATTAGAGCAAGTGATAGAGTTACTATGAAAATGTAGAGTAAAGAATAAAATAGGATTATTAAATAGTAATTGGTAATGATAAAGTGAGAAGAAAATATTAAGGTAACGACGCAATCATACCAAAATGATTACGTACATAAAATGAAACTTTTGGTTGTTATCTAATGATAAATTTAAACGATATAATATCAAAACAAACATGATATTCAAACTAACAATACAATATAATACAATTGTTAACAACCATCCTGACGAGGTGTTGGTTGGCAAAAGCGAAGCTAGAATTTTAACTTAATGAGTTATAAATATCACACTGACAATTTTATGTGAATAGTTGGATTCTAAGCCTAATGTTTATACATGTTTAATAAATTTATTAACACAAACATATTATTTAACAAAATCTATTGGATTCAATCGAACTCGAACGTGAGCTACTAGCTTCACCCCTGCTTGTTGTTTTTCTGGTTTGGCAATTTATTTTAAAAAAACAATAATTTCACAATAGAGTTTGGGAATTTTTGGACTGAACTTTAGAAATGATAAAATTAAAATTTGAGCTTGTAAATGAACTCAAAATGAAAATCTAACTATAGATTCAAACTTGCGGGTTCTGAGTAATTCCAAATTGGATTTTATTTCAAGATTTGACCATATGGGCTCGATATTGATTTTTAATTAATTTTGACTTAGACCACGTATTAAATTATGGGAGTGAGTCCAGTGACCTTATTATGTCGCAACTTATTTTTTCGAATTGATTGAGCAACTTATTTTTTAGAAATGATAAAATCCAATGTTGAAAAGCATTTCAGTTGAACCGAGGTAAGTTTAGACTTTAACTTTTTTGGATAAATTTTCTCAATTGATATTGTGTTACATATACTTTGTATATGAGATACCTTTTATATATGAGGTGATGAATATAAATATATGGTGTTTTAAAAGGCACATGTATTTACATGATACAGGATGAGACGATGGACGTAAGCCCATGAATCTTTAATATTTTTTAAATTTATATAATAAAAAAGGTAAATAACATAAAAGATAGAAATCATAGAAATTTCAAGAAAAAAACATACAATATCATCATCTTAAAACCTTAATTAAAATCAACAATTAACTAAAAAATATTCAGAACTACTCGACTCAAAAAAATAATTAGACTTTTAAAAATATTGAGTAGAAATTTATAAATTAACTTGAAAAAAAGAAGAGCAGATGAACCTACTGTCACGATCCCGACCACCGTGATTGGCTTCCACACTAACCCTCCGGTGGGAGAACCATTACTACAACTCGTCTAAGCAATTTTCAAGAGACTTAAGCATTTAAAGATACGGAAGCAGGTTTAAATGATGAACTAAAAGTGGAGTTCCCATAAACTTCGAAGGTTTAAACAAAACAAACTAACATACTCATCGCGGAAGTTCAACCTCTAGAACTGAAAGTCATTGTACCAAAACTATGTTTAACCAACAAGTCTAAGACAAGTGGTGCAACCCCGGAAACTAAACATAACAAATCTAAACATATAGTCTGAGCCAAAAAAGAATGGACTAAACTAAGGAGGGATCCATGACAGCCTGAAAGAACTGGTTCACCCTTAAATCTGGTCTCGGTCAAAGATCTCATAGCCGAGGTCTGTCAGTAACCGCCTAAAGATGCCTTGTACTCAACAAAGAAAAAGCAAGTGCAGTATCAGTACACAAATCATGATGTACTGGTAGGATCACGCGGCTACTCCGGTAAGCACAATATATGCAATTAATTACAACACAGTAAACACACATATACAAGATGCATAACTCAATTATCATTTTAAGAGCAACATACAATTTTTCAATATCAATGACAATTAGATATGAACGTAACAATCACAAGTGGTCCTCTTATGGAACCCACACCCAAACTGTTAGTGTGTCAGAATGTGACACCCGATCCAATATACATATGTCCGAACGTGACACCCGATCCAATATATATGTCGGAACATGACACCCGATCCAATATATGTGTCGGAACGTGACACCCGATCCAGTCAGCACATCCACAGTCACAATCACACCCATAATAAACAGTGCTCATAATTATACAATCAAGTAATAGGTTCATGTCATGTAATTGTTCCCACATAATCATTTCATTAGATTGATTCACATTTCTCATTCACATACATGCATGCATACAATGAAGCAATTAACAAACATATATAACACAACAGGAAATCGAACCATCACCTACCTCGAAACCAAGCCTGAATACTTCTAAGACACTTGAGCCTTCCCTTTCCGAAGTCTTTCAGCTTGTTCTTGGTCTATAAACAAGTAATTAATGCATGGATCAATAAACAAGGCCTAATTTACTCGAATTATATCAAAATATCAACCTAAGGCCAAATCCACGATCCTAATGTTCATCTAGGGCTTTTTCCCACCATTAACTTCAGGTCAAAACCCTTCCTCAACGATAATTACTCAAGATTCTAAGTTTTAAAAATCGAAATACAGATTAGGGGAGTAATTTCCTTACCTTTAGCACTAGAAGTCGTGGAAATCTGTGAAGAATTTTCCATGGGTCGTCCCTTAGCTCTTAAGAACGAAGTTTTGCATAAAATAACGAAATTGGGATTTTTCCCCGACTTTAGTCGCGATTGGCCCGCCACGGCGGATCCCATCCCGCCACAACGGCTTGCACGGAGACAGAAGCTCGGAATTGGAGTTCCAAGCTCCCATTTCACAACACATCTTCAAACCTGGACGTTCTAAAACTACCCTTTTCACGCCAAGATCATTTTCAGGAGTTCTACTCTCCCGAATTCGATTCTTTAAAGCCGTATAGGCTCCTTAACGTCTTGGATATCCATTCATGTGATCAAATTCATAGCTAAATACCCCATTCATTACCATATTTCTCTAGACCTCACCTGACTCAGATTTCGTCCAAGTCTGGCCTTGGCTACAAATTTCCAAGTTACTAGTCAGAAGTTTTCTGGCCCAAATTCCTTCCCGATTGGCTTTTCCATTACGACGGAAATAGTTCGTTACACCTACAATCAACAATATCAAATGAGAGCAAATGACGAAGGATGGTGTGTTTTTGTTATGTAGTTTGCACATTAATCATTTTTCCTTTAATCCGGTGAAAGATACAAAGAGAAAAAATAAATATCAAGGCTAAGAATAAAAAAAATAGATTTTTATTTTATTAAAATTTATTACAGTTTGAATGTTATGTATTTTTTTGATATTAATATAAGGATTTGTTTAATAATTTTAATTTTAAATAGAAGAGATTTTTTTGTGCTTATGCTCCAAAATAAAAACTCGTCCAACTCCTATATATATACACCCAAATTGATGTGGCTTATGTCTTACGATGATTTCACCGCCACAGATCGCCCCAATATATTTTTACTACGACCCTCTCCAAAAATGTCTTTTAAAACACTATATACATACCTTACTTGTCGGAGTTATTGTTGGGTGTTTATCCTCATTTTCATATCATAATTGAGTTTTCTTTTTTCTAAAAAAAATATAAAGTCTACTAATTAATGTTTATGACTCTATAAATGGAGATTCATTCTTTCTAACTTGGTAGCATTCACAATGTAGTCTTACGAGCTTTCAGAGTTATGTTTAAGGGAGAATTTGAGATACACAAACGATACAGTGCAAGCGGCCTATGGAGAGTTAGGCCCTCTCATTTCTTCCCCCATATATTTTGTATATGATCTCCTAGAGAATACGTTGTGCTCCTAATTGAATTTACTATCTTATCGTTATCACTGTGAACCTCTTTTAAATCTGAGTGAATTGTGTGAGTATTTCTCTCCATATTTTGTACTCTCTTTTATATAGTGGATTGTTCATCTCCTCTTGTGGATGTAGGTTAATTGATTGAACTACGGTAAATAATTGTATATCTTTTAATATATTTCTCGTATGTCTTCGTACTCATGATCTTCTGAAGTTTGTTTGCTGATATAAAGATGTATGTTATTTGCAATTTTAATAATATGCATTTGTTTCAATAAATCAAAAAAACTTCAAACATTTCCTATTTTAGGTTGATGTGTTTAATAAAAAGAGATGACATATTTTACGTGATTAATTTAACTATTCAATAAACGAATGACAATACACTTTTTTCTTAAAATTTGAATCAAAAGTATTTAATTGAAATACTTTATCTGAAATTGAGATGTCCAATTTAATACTTAGTTTGTGTATCTAAATGAAATATACTGATGAATTTATGAGGCTCACTATGAATTAACCCATAGGCAAATTGTTGTATTAGAGGTGTAATTATCCTAATAGGCCTCTAAGTTGGGGGCATATTTCATGTAACTTTTTTCATATAAGGAACCTTTTAGTTACATGAGAGAACAAGACTAGCTACTTGGTTTTGGATGGGTGCTATGAAACATAAAATTCCTTCAATTGACTTCTTTTTATGCAAAGGTTAAGTAGTCATTATTCATTAAGTCTAATCATGGGAATTTATCCTCTTTGTTTTTTTTGCTTTTCCTTTTGAGAGAGGGGGGAAGAATATATGATGGAAAATAAAAGGAAGTCAATAATAAAGTGAGGGAATATCCAAGAAGAATGTTTTTAGTGTGGTATAATTGAGTAGAATTGTAATTATACCCCATAATGTCACCCCCTTGCAAGTGGTTTCCATCTTTTTATCCTTACTATCATAGAGGATTAACATTTGTTTGCACCATCTATTTTTTAAATGAGTCGATCTTTTAATATTTACATTTTAATTGAGTTGGTGTTTAAATTCTGTTTTGAGATATTTGAACTTATTCATAGCGAGGCATAAGCTCTTCAAATGTGAGGGACATAACTATTGAGATACTATGATGTGAAAATATAAACTTCTATCCTATAATTTTATTTTATTTTTACCCTAGAGGATTAAAGACCAATGCAAAATATATAGGGGCAAAAATGCAAACTAACCCTTTTTATTGTGGACTCTCAAAAATTGATCTAAGTTTACTTAATTTTTCTTTTATGTGAATTGGTGATGAAGATTTTCATTTTTTTTTTAGTTTAAGTTACATACATACATCAAAAGTGTTGAGTTCAAATTTTGAATAGAGACACTTTTTCTTTTAGTATATCATCAAACATAGAAGCACTTTTTCTTTTAGTATATCATCAAACTCGAACTCAAGTTAATCGAGTCAAAAAATTTCAAATATCAAATAACTAAACAAAAAGAGACTTACAATTACATTGATTAATTAATAGTAAATTCAAGCTCTTGCTGGAAAAGATTCTACTAAATCAAGTGACAAAATAGCTAATTAAAAATTACATCTTTGAAATAGGAAAGTTCTATAGTGGAGCACCATGCAAAATTTGAGGGTGATACCAAATATTAATTTCTTTGGATATTTGTGCATGATGTTCTCCACTGAACAAATAATTCTAACATAAAGTCATTCAATATGTTAGATTTTGTCCATATTGTTATGTGTGGAAGAGATAAAGCATGAAACCTATATGGAAGTTACTATTTATTTTTTTATCGAATGTTTACGTTAAATTGAATAAATTATTACAATTAAGGGATTTAAAAAAGTAAAAAATCATGTCAATTGACCAAGTTTAAGTGTTGAGAGTTATATGTAAACACATGACATGTTTTCATCATTAACTTGATGTTAAGCACCTTATTTGGATAATTTTTTATATTAAAGAATAATGATAAAGTATTAATTAGCAATAATTTAGTAAACATAATATATAAGTTAGGAGTTTGGATTTTATATATATATATATATATATATATTAATGTATACACAACATAATTTTGAGAAAGAGAGTTTTCACTAATCACACTTGTGTTCTGTGATTTAATTTATCATTATTGATACTATAGTTAAATTATAGTATAATAGTTGAGATTGTGTAATTTTACTTATATATGTGTATGTGTATCTAAACGTCCTAGTCGTCATTGCTCACACACACATATAGCTGACCTACATACATTCAATATATGTTTTGAAAACACATGCATACATATACAGTTGGTCACACATACATATATAAACAATTACAATTAGATATTGTACAATTTTTAGTTAAGATAAGATATCGTATACACACAGATACATATATTTTGCTACGTTTTGAAATCTTGTTACATTTTGTAATATAGCAAAATATCACTAATGTTTTACAAAAATAGTGCTATCTATAAAATTTCCCCACTTTAAAACCTTACATTCCAATAGTTAAAAAGGGCTAAAGTCATAATATTTTATGGGTCAAAGAAATATTGGGCTAAATTTTGAAACCCAATTGTTGAAACACAGTCCAGTCCAACAAATACTCTGCTTAACATTATGTTGAACAGGTTTTGTCACTCCCAATATTTACCCTAATTTACATGTACTAAGATTTATTCAATAAATGATATTGGATTGCTCTTTCCAACACCAACATAATATTGTTTTTAAGAAAAAACTATGTTTTTTCCTTGAAACTTAGGTATGAAACTAAAATCCACACCAATAAAGTAGAATTTTAGATAGTCAATCATTTGATGTACATAAACTTAGTATATCATAAGTGTATATACTATGAAATTATACATTAGTTATACACTATATACGGACTAAAAATCACAAAATAAAAGTCAATTTTTTTTGGGATGATGCATAATATAGAAGTTACATCATTGTAATTTCGCAGGTTGCGGTTTTGTCTAACACATAGATTTATTGTCTCATGATACATAGAAGAGTTTAACTTGTATATCTATTTGTATATTTGCAAGCGAAATATACAAATCGTAGCCTCTATAGCAAACAGAACTATAGCTATGAAACACAATTATCAAAACTATAGCTATATAGCATTATTATATCTATTATATTTGCTATTTCTAAAATTTTCTCAATATATATGTATAAGGGAATTATACCTACCAAGATCTTCTTTTCATGAACCAAAGATTTATGCCATGGTGAACATAGTAAACCAAAATGTAAGAGATTAGGTACGAATAAAAGGTTCATGTTTAATTAATTAATTGTTGCATTACACATTAATTAATGCTAACAATAATTCCTATTCTTAGGTATGAAGAACCCTATGACTCTTAAGCAAGTGTTGATTAATTGGTACTAATAGCAATAAAGTGTTATTGGCGACGACTATTATTAAGAAAACATTCCAATTATATATATATATAAAAGAGAACCCTAGACTAGCCTATGGGGAGCCATCACAAACCATGATTCCTTTTTAAATTTATTTATTTTCAAAACTAGTCTTCCCCTTTCATGAAACGTTGTGACTTTTATGAAAAATTGTGACTTCAATGAAAAGTTGTCACTTTTACGAAAAGTTGCAACTTTTATGAAGAGTTGTGACTTTTATGAAAGGTTGTTACCTTTCCAAAGGATTGTAACTTTTCCAAAGAGTTGTGACATTTTCGATAAAGCGCAATAAACATTTGTTGACACTACCCTTTGTTGTCTATAAATAGAGGGATTTCCTCTCATTTTAAAACAACGAAAATTCTGAACTTCTTCTTCTTCTTTTAAACAAAAAAATATTCGTATACTTTGCTCTTGTTGAGTGACTTACTACACCATTGTATTTGTATCAATACACTGGTGAATAGAATCATTATATCCTCAGAGGATCTATTCCTTTAAACCTCTGGTACTATAGGAGAATAATTTCCTTAAGGGGACACTGTGTATTCAGTGGGCTCAATTTTTTTCTTTCTGTTTCATTCTATTGTTACAGATCCTGATATGTTATTTTACCGTCATTAGCTTATGCTTATGTTATTAATATAACACTTTAAGATTTTGGAGGAATGCTTTGCCTTAAGATAAAAGGTTATTGACAATGTAGAGTATGTATTGAAAGTACGGATATTACTGAATAATCAAATGTAAGCTGAATAAAAGAGTTCAATCCCGTGCTTCTAAACTTCTTCTTCTGCACAAATAAATATTCGTGTACTTTGCTCCTATTGAGTGACTTACTACACCATTGTATTTGTATTAATACACTGGTGAATAGAATCATTCTATCCTGAGAGGATCTATTCCTTTAAACCTCGGGTACTAGAGGGGAATAATTTCCTTAAGGGAACACTGTGTATTCAGTGGGCTCAATTTTTTTCGAAAAAATTGTATATAATAGCAAACTATTAATTCAAATTAAATGCTATAAATATACTTTGATTTAATTGTACCCTATAGCAAACTATTGCTATTTTCGCCACTCTCCCTGGTGGAATCTCGCTCGCCACTCTTGTTTGGTGGCAGTCTCGCTCGCCTCTCTCGTTTTTATACAAACACAAATGTATAAGATGCGTTTGTGTTTGTATAAAGCGAGGGAAAATTGTATATATACATATATTTTCGTTCCCCTCTCTCCCCTCTCCCATATCTCGCTCGCCACTCTCCCAAATCTCGCTCGCCACCCTCGCCTCTCTCGCTTATACAAACATAAACGAAATGTATAAATTGTGCTTCTGTTTGTATAAAGTGAGAGAAAATTGTATATACACATGCAAATACATATATCTTCGTCCTATACACTTATAATTATACAATACAAATATTTCCCTGCCCAGTTTTCTTTTGCCTTTCTCTCTTTCTCGTTTTATACATACACAGATTATACAATTGATCTTTTGTATACAA
>JAJOOS010002382.1:0-33622 GCA_029582725.1 Solanum chiquidenum
GAAAGTCCCAATCCGGATTTAGGGAAGGGCAAAGTAGTCTTTTCTCTAATTAATTTCCTAATTCTCTTTAGGGATTTATTGGGGTAAAACATGACTTATTCAGTTTGGAGAATTGATAAATATGCTTAGGGCTTGGAGAAGAGAGAAAAGCCAAGATTTCGCCAAGAACGTCAAGCTTTTGTAGTGGAATTCATCGGGGGTGATCCCTATTAAGGTTTGTGAGATCTTTTCGTGTTGGGTTAGTTCACCCACACACCAACTTGTTTCAATCCAATTTTTTTGAGTTGTTTACATGTTGAAGAAGTAAGGTTCTTGAAGAACAAATTGTAGAATTCTTGTTGGTTGAGTTGTTGATGCTTGGGGGTGAGTTGATTCATGTTTCCGAGTTAGATTGGTTGGGTATTGAGGGTACTAATGATCCTAAGTGTTTGGGAAAAGAACTATGGTAGTTTAGAGGGTTTGGATATGAAAGTCGGAGAAGAAAAGTTGTCAAACACCGGGTATAGGGGTGGGGCGTCGCGCCAGCCAGCGCCCCCCAAAAGGGTCCCTTAATGTTCACCCTTGGGGCGCCGCGCCAGTTAGTTCTACCCATTCGTTCCCCACCTTTTCGTACGTGTTCCTTAGTAATGTACCTATGTTTCTAAGTTGTTTCCAACACTCTAAGGTACATCTAAACATCATGAAATCATTCATAGATATGAGATCATGAACCTTGAATCCATAATCCAATTCAAGGAAAGTTAAGATCAAAGTCATAGAAGTTAAGAGTCAAGTCTAGAAGTTAAGGAGTAAGTCAAAGCAAAGTTTCTTAAAGTTTTCAGGAGTCTTTAACAATGTTTTAAATTCATTTTTAGACTCAAGTTTTCAAGTTAAGCAAATAGTAAAGAGTTGAGTTCATTTCTCAAAAAAGTTATTAGGGAACTAAGTATTCCCAAAGAGTTTATAAATGTTTCACATTTAAGCAAGAAAGGGAACATCGATTCCAAGAGAACTTTTAAGCTAAGTTTTGAGTAATTATCTCAATTCAAAGAAATAGTTTTGATTTTACAAACATATGAGCTAAATATATTTTGGGAGTAGTATTGAGCACCGATATGGGGATGCGAGTTCATATTAACTCAAGTCTCCATAAACCATGTAGCCATCATGGGTAGTAAATGATCATACTTTTTAGATGACTCCTTATGATGCTTTTAGCATAGACTAGTGGATCCACTAAGTTAACCGTTCTATATGACGGTAAAATATAGGACAGTTCTGGCAGCGTGGGCAAGACGATGTATCACCACTTAGGCTCATAGTGGTGGTTGTCGGTTAGAGAATCTCCCACATAAACTATATTACTTTATTATATGAGTAAAATTGTGTTTGTTATTGCATTTCTTTAACGAACTAAGTTGCTTTTACTATTTTACAAAGCTTTCATATATTGCATGTATTTCAGTGCTTTATTTTGAGTGATCTATTCATTAGTTGAGAAGAGCCAAGGTAAGTATTTCTTTCAGATTCCTTTCAAGCCTATGTATTGTTTAGCTTTCCAACTCGCATACTCGTACATTCAATGTACTGATGCCAGTTGTCCTGCATTATTTTATGATGCAGACGCAGGTAACCAGGATCAACATCCAACGCCGTTGATCTAGTCGAGCACTCCAGAGTCAGTAGTGAGCCTCCTTGTATTTCGGAGGAATCTTTTATGCGTTTTCCTAGTTTTTCTTTATTAGGATGTTGTGGGGTCTGTCCTAACATCCCTCTCAGTATTATAGAGGCTTCATAGACAGTCAGACAGTAGTTGAGTCTCTTATCTATGTATTTATAGATATTCTATTTTAAGACACAAGTTGCCATTTTGGCCAGATTTTATCATTTAAGTTGTTTTATGAACTTATATTGTGTTGAGTTAAGTCTTCCGCTGAGTTAAGTAGCCAGGCCAAGGGTTCGCTTAGGGCCAGTAATGGTCTCCGAGTGCCGGCCACGTCTAGGGTGTAGGCTCGGAGAGTGACATTTTCGATAACACAATTTCTGTATTATGGTATTTTGATTTGACTGAAATCTATACACTACTATACATACTATATTAGATATTATTTGATTATTAATACTATGGTAGATAATATTTAATTAATAATACATTTATTTCCTTTTCTGCCCTTAGCACTTAGCAGTTAGCCCTTAGGTTTTCATTCCAATTATCAATCGTTTATCTCATTCTGCAGTAGCCACCGCACCTTCTCTTCCAAGTTCCAGGCTTCATCGCTCCAGCAACTTGCAGCTTCCGCTGGCCAACATACAGTATCCAACAAAGTGTATTTGATTATTTTTGTGATTCCAGCAAATAACGTCCACCATTACTACCTCGATTCCAGCAAACGACGTCTACCATTACTGTCGTGATTGCAATTTCTTCTAGTTTAAGGTATGTCATCCTACAAAAAAACCAAAAATAATAAATTCGGTACAACAAATTTAAAATTTGAGAACCGAAAAAACCAAAATAAGAAAATCGAAACCGAACCAAACTACCGAATGCCCACCCTTACTATAGACTTATCAAATATAATTTTTTGAAAAAAAATCACTTATTTTGCTTATGTCAATGTCGAAATTGGATCTCAATTTTAGTGTTGGGTTTTGATTTGAGTGGCAATGTCGAATCAGGGTGGGAAATCAGAAGTTTAATGTCGAAGTTGAGTTTAGATCAAGGTTCGGGTCTCTACGGGGTATGGGTTTGTGTCCCATGTTTAAAATTCCGGCCCTAATTTAGATGTCAAGAACATGCTTGAGGTCGGGTCCTAATGTGGAAGTCAAGACCTTAATCGGGAGTCAGGAGTCAGGGTCGAAGTAAGGGTTGGGTCTCGAGTCGAATTCGGTTCAAAAGTTGGAGCGAGTTGGATGTTGGAGTCGGGGTTGGGTTGGCTCTCAGATTGAGGTCAGATTTGGGGTTGAGTTGGGTATTGAGTTCGAGTCCCAATTCAAAAGTCAGGTCTTAATTTGGATGTCAGGAACGGGGTCGGGGTCAGGGTCAGGTCCTAATTTGAAAGTCGAGACCTTAATCGGGAGTCAGGAGTCAGGGTCGGAGTATGGGTCGGGTCTCGAGTCAGATCCCGGTTCAAAAGTTGGATCGAGTTGGATGTTGGAGTCAGGGTTGGGTTGGGTCTCAGGTTGAGGTCGGAGTCGGGATCCAAGTTCTGTCTCGGGTCGAGTTCAGGGTCAAGTCATAGTTCGATATGAGGTCTCGAGTTAGGGTCTTAAGTCTTCGGTCGGGTTGGATCTCAGGTCGGTGTTATATCTCAGATCTAGGTCATGTCTCGATTCAAGTGTCGGGGTCAGATCCCGATTCAAAAGTTGGATCTTAAATCAGAGTCGGGGTCAAATGCCCGGTCAAGGTTAGATCTCAGATCGAGTGTTGGGATTAGATCTTGATTCAAAAGTTGGATCCTGAGTTAGATTTTGGGGTCAGGAGTTGAGGTCGGGTCTCGGGTCGGAGTCAAGTTCTGGTGTCGGGATCATATTTCAATTTAAATGTCGGGTCGTTGGTTGGGAGTCATGGTTAGGTCCTAGGTTGGGTCTTTATTTCATGTCCTGATTTGGGTCACGATCAAGTTCGGGTTCCTGTTCGAATGTCGGGTCGCGTTTCAACAGTGAGGTTCAGGTCCCGGATCGAGTGTCGGGGTCGAGTGTCGGGGTCGAGTGTCGAATCGATTGTCGGAGTTGGTTTCCATGTCAGAAACTTTTTTCCTAAAAAAATATTTTCTACTTTCTAGCCAAAAATAAAAAGATATTTTCAAAAAAATATTTTTCATTCACCAATCATACACTAGAAATAATTTCGGAAAATATTTTTCAGTCACCAACCAAACATGAGAAAATAAGTTAGAAACCAACTTATTTTTCAAGAGAACATTTTTCTAGGAAAACAGTTTCCTTCATACCAAGCACTTAGACCACTAAATGGAAAAATATGAGTCTTTTTTTCAGACCTACAAAAATCTACAAGTGAAATTATGAAAACCACATGGTAACAAACATACAATTATGGAAAATGGAGGAGTTGAATAACAAAGAGTTTTTTCCTAGTAGTCTAGTTTTTTTCATCCAGCGTCTGATACTCATATTAGAGTCCGCCAGTAATTCAATATACTCTGTAAAGAAATGTGAAGTGTGCAAAATTCCCTTTCATTAAATGTCTCCAAGTTAAGGCTGTGATTTTTTTTGGTTCGAAATTAAATTTATTACTCAAGCGTTATGTGATTTGTAGAACCCGTTCAGCATTTTTTTTTTGTTGGTGTGCCGTTGTGGAGCGCAGATGACTACTCACTCTCCGAGGCAAAAGGGACGACATCCCCACAAGGTAAAACCTAGCTTTTTGTTTAGCAAGTTCCTACGAACATGTGCCACAGGTAGAATTTCAACATATTTTTTTTTACTTTTGATTGAATTTTGACAAGAATATTTTATGCTTTTAAATATAAATTTACATATTTGAAAGTATATTAAAATTATTATAAGTTATAATAAATTATAATTCAAAATATTTAATAGACATAAAAAAAATATTATGTCAAAGAAACATTTGAATCTCAAAATTTAAAGTTGTTATATAAATTGGACGAAAGGATATATTATAATTTATTTTAGTATTTACTCCATTGTTCATTTGTTGTTTCTCTGCTTTTGACCGGTGACAGAGAGTCTAACAAAGTAAACAAAAACAGTAATGCTAAAAGCACAAAAATACTCATTGAAATTAAAGAGGGGTACAAATAAATAAAGAATTACTTTTTAAAAAAAAGAGCTAATAATAATAATAATAAAAAAACAAATAAATTAAAATGGAGGAAGTATTTGTTTTACTCGTAGTGACTATTCATGCAATCAGTGCGTCTGTATTTGTCTTTTTTCTCCATGACAAAAGGCCGACATTCTTTTTGGGATGATTAGAGTGGGTTAAGTGTGTTTCTTGATTAATTTTAATTTTGTATTATTATTTAATTTAATCTTTTCCCCTTCTTTAATGCAAAATATAAAATTCAAAGTTGTAAATATGTTATTTAACACCCGCAAGGGTGACTGGGTTGGAAAGGTGATATCCCAGTAGAAAGGTCATAGGTAAGGGGTGTGGAGATTGTTTCATCGGACTTGCCTAGTGTGGTTTATTCAAAAGATGTGTTTCATTTTATTTAAAGAGATATATAAAGTAATTATGATTATACTCTATCAAATATATTTCTTAAGGATGGACAAAGTTGTACAAGTTCGTTAGGACATCATGATTATAAAATAAATAAAAAGGAGTGAACAGAGTGTTCAACACTTAAACATACATAAAGGAGTGTTCAATATATATTCTTTGAACATGTTTCAATTTGCTAACCAAAAAAGTAATAACATATTCTATATTCTTAAGAGAAAATCTTGACAATTTACTCAAAATATTGTCATTTCCCCTCATCAACAATGTGGTACTAAAGTTCTGGATTTGATGTCAAACAATGTATGAGCTATATATATCACACAACTATTAGCAACTTTGATTTTTATCACCATTAGATAAATATGTTGTTGTTTATCACACAGTGTGGTAATCAATATGTTGTTGTTTGTTTAGGTGCTTTTTCATGATTATTTTGTCAAGGGGCCAGGTCTATTTACTTGTGGTGGACTCATATAAGCCATCACACTTCAATTGTCCCACGTTCTAATTTAATTTTTACTCTATGCTTGCCTCATTTGGATATTGTGTTGTTGTTAAGATTTTGCCTTGATTTTCTTATCATATTTGAATTTTATTTTTTTCAGAAAGAAAAGTCAAAACATTATCATAATTGCTTTTACTTTTCCTGAAAGAAAAATATAATTCTCTTATATATTTGATTATTCTTTCCTTAGAGAAAAAGTTTGAAACTTTATAAATTGAATCTCATCTTCTCATATTAGAAACACAATATCATTCACAACATAAACTTTTAAGAGTTTAACTTATGGAGAGATTTTCTCTCTAAAGCTTTTATGTTTTATATAAGTTTTTTTCATATGTAGGCAAATTGGTTAAATCATATAATAATATTATGTTTTAGTATGATTTTTTGTCATTTGAGTTATCACCTCAATGATTTGCAATTGTAAGATTATGCATGACATCCTGATTACTTTCGAACCCAACAAGTGGTATCAGATTTCATGGTTCAACGATCCTATGATCCAATGGTTCAATGATCCAGGTTCATCGAGTTTGAACACATGTTCAAGGCAGTTTAAAATCAACTTCCAAATAATCTGATGATAATGAAGATTTGAGTCCAACTACACGTGGAAAAAAAACTCAACTATATTCTCAACAATTTTGCTGCTCCATCCTTAAAAATAAAAATCAGTTTTCGACTCATATTTACTTTTATGCATGAGCTTCAACTTTAAACCTTTACTAATTTTTAAGGCTTGGGCTCCACTTTTCAACTCATGCATATTACTTTTACCACATGGGCTCCACTTTCAACCATGCTCATAACTTTTAACATAGGGTTCCAATATTCTTAACATGTGCTTACTTTAATGCACGAGACTTCAATTTTTAACCCATATCAATTTTTAATCATGGCAAGTAGCAGAGATGAAGACTATGTGAAGAACACATTATCATGCACATGAAGAAGATGAATCAAATTTTATCAAGAAAATTCATCAAAAAGGAGAGATTTGTTAGGGTTTTCGCTGATTTTCTTACCATATTTGAGTTTTTTTTTCTCTAGATTAAAAGTCAGTATTACCATAATTGCTTTTACTTTTTCTGAAAGAAAAATATAGGTCTCTTCCATATTTTGTTATTCTTTCTTTAGAGGAAAAAATTGAAACTCTATAAATTGAAGCCCCTCTTCTCATATAAAAAATGCAATAGCATCCACAACGTAGACGTTTAAGCGTTTTGCTTATGGCGAGATTTTCTCATTACAACTTTTATGTTTCATATTAGTTTTTTTCATATGTAGGCCAATTGATCAAATCATAAAATGATATTATGATTTTTAGTATAGGTTTTAGTCATTTGATTTATCGCCTCTATGATTTGCAATTGTAAGCTTCAGCATGCCTCCCTGATTACTTTTGAACCCAACAATTGTTTCGCTACTTAGGATGTTTGTTTATACCTTGTTCTAATAGTAATACATTTGTGTATGTATTAGGCTATTAATGGATAACAATTAAAATTTAATTAGTTTTTAGAACATTTTACTCTAAAATCAATTTACTAATTTGTTAAAATTTTATGCTGAAAGTAGTTTAACATCAATGCACACTGCACTATGGTTGGGTTTTTCTTTTTCATTTTGTTGCAAAGATGATGATTTTATTTTATAGTGCATTTTAGTTAGACAAATAGATGGAGACTGCGTCAAGGTTTATGCTCTATAATATGTTGTCTTTGTTATTCTGGAAAATCTCCTTTCTTGTCCAAAAGAAGAACTTAATAGCAACATAGATTGTGTCTAATAGTATAAGATTTAAGTACCAAAGAACAAACTTTAATAGAACGTATCTAAATGAACTTTCTTCTGATTAACCAAAAGAGAAGCAGATCAAATTGTTCGTCATTCACATACAATGATAGGAAGAAAACTAGTTTCGTATACCACCGACTTTTACTGTCCTTCATCTCCTTGAAGTGTTTCTTAAGGAGGAGTACTAGAGGTGTTTTTGCCTGGATGAGATATAACCAAAGATATAATGATAGATATGCTTCTGTTATTTAGCTTAAAGAAGATGAAAACTTGATTTTTTTAATTATGATTTAACTTATGAATTTCTTGTATTTTCTTTGTCAACTTGCAGAAAAATATTTGTGAAATTTGCGGAGATATATGTTTTCAAGAAGCAATAATTACTTGTTATCAATGCAAAAATATTGACGTGCATCAGTAAGTTCTCCCTCCCTCTCTCACCTTTTTAGCATGAAAAGGCGGACAATCAGTTAGAAAAGCTGAAAGTCATGACTCACTTACTTCATCACATTGTGACATATTTTTTATGAACACGTAATCCTATTCATGTATTCAAAAATTCTGCTTTTCTCTTCCTTTCAGGCATTGCGTGCAAGGCTATTGTGTAGATGAACCAAAGGATTGGTGTTGTAAAAAATGTAATATTGACAAGGGAGTAATTTCTTTATCACGTGGACCGGAAAATGAGAACTCTGATGGATCCATGTCACATGCCTCTGCAAAGATTTGTCAGAGTACTCTGCCACCAAAGAAACGTCTGAAGTCTCTAGAGCTTAGGAGTCTAGATGTCGTGAAAGCAAGTAGAATGATGAATCCACTTATGACACACTCTTGTGATCCTGCTCTAGTTCATTCCTGGAAGTAAGTATTCTTCATCTCTAATTCAAATTCAGTTTCTCTTCCCAATTGAAAAGTTTGCACCATTCAATAGGAATACATATTATCTTTCTTTTAATTTACTAGTATATCTTCCTCTTTGCATTTCAGGGGAAGTTTTGACATCTTAAGTACTTTGGAATTCGTACCTGGGATGCTCAATAATTGTATTCAGGCTCATCCTCCTTCCAAAGTTAAACGTAAGGTGTATGAGTTCTCACGTGTTTTGCCTGATACTCTTAAATTTGAACTAGTTCCCCACGAGGATATCCGGACAAGTCTATTCAACAATCATATTCCGGGTAGAGAAGATATAGGACTATATTTCTTTGCAAGCGAGAAAGAAAGGTTAGTTTTTGTCCTATATATCTATCTATAAATGGGTAAGGGTTGCGAAGTGGAAGTGCCCATTTGCCCAGGAATGTTTTTACAAGAAACTAATTTTCATTTCTCATTATACGTAGGTCTGAGAGATATATCGCTCTGGTGGAGTTCATGCATAGCAAAGATTTGGTGATGAGAACGTTCATAAATAATGTTCAATTTCTTGTACTTGCATCTACAACCTTGTGCAGTGATTCTCAAAGTACGCATATATTCTCTATATTTTTTTTCTCATTTTCAATGAATTTTTAGGTAATATATATATATACAATTATGCTCTATAAAAGATAGGATATTTGTTTGGTTTCATTTTAGTATAAATGTGTGTGTCATCAGGCGAAGTTGTAGAGTATTGATAGTACATTCTCTGATTCTCATGAGAGATTAGATCAATAGTCTAATTCGTTGAATATTAATGTGTTATGGATATTGTTGCAGGATGGAACAACGAGCACTTCCTGTGGGGATTATTTTACCACATGAGACAAGACAAAGATGGATATGTTGAAAGGGACAACAACAAAGTGATTGATATGGAAGTAGACATGATAGCTGGAGAAAATATAGGAACTATGGATATTGTTGTCTCCAAAGTGATTGATATGGAAGTAGACATGGAAGGTGGAGAAAATGTAGGAACTCTAGATATTGTTGTCTCCAAAGTGATTGATATGGAAGTAGACATGTAGCTTGAGAAAATGAGAAAATCTAGTTTGTGAATTTGTTAGTCGTCTATGTATGACAGTGCAACTATATTCATAGCATATGTGTTTGGATGAATTGAATAATTTTGGTTCAAATTATGTATTTATCTCAAGAAAATAGACATAATCTAGTCTAGCTTTATGTTTTTGCATTTCCATTGGTCATCTCTGTACTAGTTGAGTTATTTGTACCATGTCTTTTTAGTTTTGGTCATGACAATGTAATGTCAGTTCTTGAGAGATTGTTTTGCTTTTACATTATTGTTTGACTTTATCTTTATTTACAATGTACGTTTTAGCTTCTCTCGTATTGTAAAAATTGGATTGATATATGTCTTGATTCAACTGACTTGGGATAGAGTGTAATCAAAGTTGAAAATATTAGTCATGACAATCACATATATTAATTTCCATGTGTTCCACTAAAAATGGTATGCACTTCTTATTTAGTAATATGACATTTACCTTTGATTTTTGTTTATTGGGCATCTTTATAAATCAAAATGGTCATTATATATGCTCCTTCTTAGTTTGGTATTGTTGATTTAATTACATATCACGGTCTAAGCGTACACCCTGAATGTGGCCTGATGCAATACGGATTACACCAAGGCCTTTTACTAGAAGCCAAGCTCAAGACCTTCAAAGGATGCAAGGGTTATTCATGAATATGGAGGTTCTCGAGATGATACTGTTGGCAAACAAGGGATTCCACGCCTTGAAGATTGCAGCAGAACATTTTGGCAAGTCAAAGCCAATCGGCGGATCGCCAAAGTCCTTGGACGATGACCCAGCTAGCCCAATTTTACAGAACGTGGCTAAGAGCTAATCCCAACAGGAATGCTCACTGATTTGAAGGACGGATCGCCGAACCCATTAGGCGAGCCCGACCTGGCTTGCTCTTTTGTCATTTCGGTCACTTTTGGGCCATGTTAATCAAAAACTATAAATAGCTAGTTTGGGTTCATTTTAGACTTAGATTATTTTGAATGTTGAAAACTGAAAACTCATGTTTGAGTGTTGAGAGCTAGGTTAAGCTTTTGTTGTCTTTTGTTAGAAATGTTGGTTGCTTGGAATATCAATTCCCTTGAGGTCTTCGTAAAAGTTAGGTGCTTATTGTAGGATTAACGGATCGAGGTCATTGGTTTTAATATACCCTTTGGTTACTTTTTGTTTCCTCCATTTATGTCTATCTATCTATCTATCTTTAATTTATGTCTTTCATTTCCGCATTTTAATGTGATTCCCTTATAGAAATTACATCATTTGGTATCAGAGCCGAGTCTAGATTCGTTCCTACGATTCTAGTCTTGGAGTTTTGTTACAAAAAAAATGTTCATTTTCATTTTTGTGAAATTTGCTGAAATGGGTCTTGTTAATTTGAGTCTTGTTTGAGTTTCTAAGGTTGGAATAGTGTTCTCCAACCCTATTTGAGTCTAGGGATGAGATTGGAAGGACTTTGATGCCTTGTTGAAGATTTCACCATTGAAGACTTAAAGAAGCTTGAAGAAGATGAAAATGGGTTTTGAAATATAAAGGTTTTTGTTTGAAATTGAGGGCTAAAAATTATTGGGTGTTGTTCCCCACATCAAGGAGAGCCTTCACCTAAATTTTTGTGAAATTCTGAGACAATTTTTTTTAGGGTTTTATTTTGGGTCTTCATCTTGTTCTTGAAGTTCTTGAAGAACATTCAAATCTTCAAAGGGAAGAATATTCAAAAAGAAGGAGTTTGATTCAAAAAGGGAAGAAAGAGAAAGAGTAAAACGTGTTTATTAAAGAGGGAATTTACCTAAAAGGGTAAGAACTAAAATACAAGTGTAGGAGGGGACCACTTGGATTCAAAATTTGGAATTGTACAGTTGCAGCAGGGATCCATTAGGCGATCCTCGACTTAGCTCGCCTAACCCACTCGGCGACTCACCCTTTGGGCAGGTTGGTCGCCGAAGTGGTTGCCAATTTGGAGGAGCTACTGTAAATTTCGGCGACATTAAGCCTTGGTCGCCGAGTCCAATCGGCGGATCGCTGAACTACCACCCCTATCGCTGAGTTTCCTTGTCTGTTTGTAGAGTTTGGCCAGTCCATCTTCAAGTAAGTGAGCTAAACTTCACTTTTGGCGAAGAAAACAGGTAACTCGGCGATCAGAAACTCAAGTTACTCCTAATCTCAGGTTTTAAATCCTTAGTTTCTTTTCTTTTGATTCTCAAACGTTCTCAAGAATCCTAAACTGATTTTCAACTCATAAATACTCTACTTGTTGACCATTGGTTACTGAATTCACTTCTGTGTTTGTGCCTTTTCTTTTCGTTCTTTTTTCGTTTTACTTTGTAGTTAATTCTTGATTCAAGTCTGTTTGTTTAATTGAGTCATCCGTTCTTCTTAAAACAAGAATCTATTCTGACCAAGAGTAGAAATTGGTACCTTGTGATCAACTGAGTACGAAGAACTATCAACATTAGCCGCGCCAATTGAGAGACAATCAAAGGTGTGTAAATACGAGTGATTGTGAGTTCAATTTTTTAACGCTAACATTGTTTGCTATTTTTGTGAGTTGTCTTAATGTCAGGTACAATGGAAACATGAAATGAAACTCAAGGACCTATCAGAAAATTACTTTGGCAACTTTATTGGAAGTATTGAACAATGTGAGAGGTGATATATCAAGGATCGATGGAAGACTGGCTAATGTGGAAGGTAGAGTCAACTCCAATGACTCCACACCACATGCTACTTTTCGTACTTCTACAAGTGGGCACGATCACACTCATTCTTCTACTCTCACACCCGAAACCCTCCACCAAGCTTTGCACCCAACCTTCAATCAATTGGGTTCAAATAGCCAAAGTACCAATCAACCGTTCCATTTTCCGCTTAGTCATGAAGCTCCACAAAGTCAAAGCCATCCTTACCAAACACCACTTAACCAAAATATTCCCCGCCAAAGACCAAAACCACCACCAAATCCCGTGAATGAGGTGAGGCATGATGAAGATCAAGGATGTTATGAAGGTGAAGGTGAAGAGGCACCATGGAATGAGTCACCAAGGAATCGACAAAGAAGTCAAATCTTGCAAGGTGGACCAAGAGGTAGATTGGGTCCAATGCCATTTGATAGGAGACAACATGGGAATCACCCTCAAGGTGGAGAATAATGGGAAGTCAACGTCAATCAAGAAGTTGGTCAAGAAGCTAGAGAAGGACATAGTAACCGTTATCAAGGAGGACATCTAAGGGGTTACTACCACAACGACCAAGGTGGCCATGGAGGCCTAGATGTTGGCATCAACTCTATCAAAATGACTCTTCCATCATTCAAAGGGGAATGCAATCCCGATGCTTATCTAGAATGGGAGTCGCAATGTGACCGGCTTTTCAATGTCAATGACTTGACGGAGGTCAAAAGTAGTTGATATGCTATCGCTCAATTTGAAGGGTATGCTGTCACATGGTGGGAATACTTGAAAATGTATCACTTAGTTGTTCAAGAAGGTCATCCTCCACCATGTCCCGAATTGAAAAGATTGATGAGAGCTAAGTATGTGACGGAAAGATACCGCCAAGGGTTACTTGCCAAATTGTACAACTTGAGGCAAGGAAGTAGAAGTGTTGAAGCCTATCATGATACGTTCCAAAACATAGTCATGAAGCTAGAATATCGAGAGATTGAAGAACATGCCGTGATTCTCTTCAAGGTAGGGTTGAACAAAGAGATTTCTTCTAAGATGACCATTCATAGGTTTACTACTTTGAATGACGTCTTTGAGGCAGCCCATGAGATAGAGATGGAGTTCAAGGAGGAGAAAGTGTCTAAGTACAAGAATTCATCTTCTACTTCTTGGAGCAAGAACAAAGGGGGAGCTCAAACATCGTCGGGTTGGAACAAGGGTTCGGATGTCAAGAATACTTATGAGAAGAAGCCCTTCGAAGGAAACACTCCAAAGTACCCCCTAAGAGACAAAGGTATCACTGACCCAACCAAGTTACCTAAAGGTATTCAATGTCACAAATGTAGGGGATGGGGTCATATAATGCGTGAATGTCCCAATCGATTGAATGATCTAATACAATGAGGGGAAGTCTATCTTAGTGTTAAGGAAGAGCCAGCAGGTGATTGTGAAGAAGATCATCAAGAAGAGGATGAGTTTGAAGATAAGGAAGATGAGAAACCAAACCTTTGTGTCAAAGAAGGAGAGAGTGTTGTTCCTCTATATGTGGTGAGGCGAGCAATGATTAGTAAGGCCATGGATGATCCGAGCCAAAGAGATAACCTATTTCACTCCAAATGTTTCATCAAGGATAGTGTGTGTTCCTTAATCATTGATAATGGGAGTTGTGAAAATATTGCTAGTACTGTGTTAGTAGAGTTCTTAAAACTTCCTACCACTAAGCATGTTACACCTTACAAACTTCAATGGTTGAGTGAGTGTGGATAATTGAGAGTGCATCGACAAGTGATGATCAAGTTCAAGTTTGGGAAGTATCAAGATGAGGTTCTATGTGATGTCGTCCCAACACAAGGTGTTACTCGAGAGGCCTTGGAAACATGATCGTTCAACCAAACATGATGGGAGAACCAACAAGTATTCACTTGTGTTGAATGATCATAAGTATGTTCTTCACCCTATGTCACCCTTTCAAGTCAATTGTGTATATCAAAGGATGAGTGAGTCGAGGGAGAAGAATAAGTGTGAAGAGGAACATGTGGAGGCCAAGATCCAAGAAGAGGAGGAGAGAAGGAAGTTAAAAGAAAAGACCCAAGTATTGTTGGCTAATTACAAAGAGATAAGGGAGGAAATTGAGTCCGAAAGTTCTTTGATCCTTAGCACACATAGAGATCATGTGCTACAAACTAACCAATCTCATTCTTCTCTTTCCAATTCTATTTCCTTTCTTTTGCAGGATTATGAGGATGTCTTCCCAAAGGAGCTTCCAAGTGGATTGCCCTCTTTTTGAGGAATTGAGCACCAAATTGATTTTGTGCCAGGATCACAATTTCCAAACAAGCCGACTTATTGAAGCAATCCGGAGGACACCAAGGAACTACAAAGACAGGTTGAGTAACTCCTCAACAAAGGTTATGTGAAGAAGAGCATGAGTCCATATGTCATGCCGATTCTATTGGTTCCAAAGAAATATGGAACATCGCACATGCGTATTGATTGTTGAGCCATCAACAAGATTACGGTAAAGTATCATCATCATATTCCTAGGTTTGATGATATGATTGATGAATTGAATGGTTTTTGTGTGTTATCAAAGATTGATCTTAGGAGTGGTTATCATCAAATCCGGATGAATCCCAGTGACGAATGGAAAACCGTATTCAAGACCAAGTTTGGTTTATATGAATGGTTGGTGATGCCTTTTGGTCTCACTAATGCTCCTAGTACCTTTATGTGTCTCATGAATTATGTGATGAAACCCTTTATAGGGAAATTTGTGGTTGTCTATATTGATGATATCTTGATTTATAGCAAGACCATGCATGATCATGTTGAGCATTTGAGATTTGTGTTTGATGTGCTTAGGATGGAACAACTTTATGCTAATCTTGATAAGTGTTCATTATATGTTGATGAAGTTGTCTTCTTGGGTTTTGTCGTGAGTTCAAGAGAGGTTGAAGTTGATGAGCCTTTTTTTTTTTTTGCTTCAAAGACCCATTGGGTCAAACATTTTATAATAAAAATTGATAGTGTATGTGGGCTAGCTAGTGAGCCCACTTCTTAAACAAAAAGCCTAAAAAAACACAAGCTAATCAGAATTGAAAAAGGAAAGTAAAGTAAGCAGTCACTGTAATAAATCAAAATGGGAGAAAAAGTTGTTCCTCCCAATGATCGAATCTCCTGGACTTGTGATGCCTCAACTCCGCTCACTACTTCGGTTCATATCATGAAGACAAGGAAATACAAGGTATGCTTATAATCCAATCTTGAATTGTTGTTATTTTATTTGTATTAGTGGATCTGCAACTGACTTGTAGATCGAAGACTTCTCACTTAGGATCATCTTTTCTCCTCTCTAGTTAAATCACTTGATCCTTACCCGAGTATAAGTTCAAGTGGGTTGAATCCAATCAAGGGATTAATACCACCACCTGTTCTTATACTAGGGCAAAGTTAACTGATTTTGCTAACTATTGGGAGGCTTATGAGAGAGATCGTTTTCAATTGTCTCCAGCTTAAAGAACATATGTGCTTTAATATAGTGAAATTAAAACAAAAGAGAAAACAATGCATGTACCTTCTAGTTCTGGTTTTATACCACATGATACACCTCCAATCTCTCACCGGGTGCGTGGTATATTGACCAACCGAAATTATTTCAGACAATATAAGGACTGTGGCATATTGTTATTCTGACTTGTTTTGAAATTCACTATCTGACATGTATATTATTCCAGCAACTTAGCAACCTGAAGCATTTGTTTGTCTGATTCTCATGTTTGGTGTATTCTGCTTATTCATATTGATTATGTTCTTTCCTATGTTTGGGACCTCCTGGTAAGTTGTAAATTCATAATTACCTGCAAAATCATAAACCAGGTTAGCAAAATAATCAGCAAGAGTATTTTCCTCCCTTAAGGAGTGTTGTACTCTTACTGTTAGTAATTCTCTCATTCTATTAATAGAACTGATCTCCAAGGCCACATTCAATGGTGTATCCCATACACCATTTAGCATATGTACCATTTCCAATGAGTCAGTTTCTACTATAATATGGGTATAATTCTTCTCACAACAGTATATCAAACCCTATCTAATAGCCACAGCTTCAACAGTTAAATTGGTAGTATCTGGAATCTTCACTTCTTTTGCATCAACCAAATCACCATTATTGTCTCTAATACAAAAAGCTACACAGCACTATGTCGTTGATTACCCTTTGATGCTCCATCAATGTTAAACTTCCACCAACCTTCATTAGGAGGGTACCACCTTACACACCTAGTTTTAAAACATGGCCTGAAGTCATCCAACAATGCCACCATTAGAGGCCAAGTACTAGGAATATCCTTGTATCCAAATCTACACATCATGAACTTTTGCACCATGCTATTAACATCCCTTATAACTTTGCTGACAGAGTATGACCCACCATGAATGACAGTGTTCCTCCTTTTATAACTTGAAACACTAATTTCTACCTAGCATTACCAGTAGTATCCCACCACAACTTCGTTGTCTGCTTAATCTGAATGAAGGAGCCAATGATACCAGCTACGGAGGTATAATGCCTCCAAACTTTGTTGAAAACCTCTCCCTTTATAAATAAATGCTCCAAAGTTTCTCTCCTAGGCACACTGCAACATGTATATAATTGGGAGATATTGGGTGTAACACCCTGTATCCTAGATAGACCAAAATGCAGATTTTGAGAAGTTGCAGGTGCAACCCACGGTTGCCATTCATGGACCGTAGGTCAGACCACGGCTCGTGTTGGTGGTCCGTGGTTGACCACTGCAACCCCTCTCTAAACCCAGCTCAGAAAATTGGCTAAGGGTCAACCTACTCCAGGACCTACGGACCGTAAGTCAGACCACGGTCCGTAGTCCAGGGCCGCAGGTCAGACCCTCATTGTTAGATTCCTAGTCACGAGTGATGGTTGACCAGCACGGACTAATAGTCGATCAACGGTCCGTCAGTCCCGTCCGTCAGTGACTATGACATCAGTTAAGTCAGGGGTCTTTTGGTATTTTTCTTTTTCGTTTAATCCCTAAGCTACGTCGTTTAGACCTTAAATTATGAGGTTTTAGTTAGTTTAAGCTTAGAAACATTACTAGAAACTTACCTAAGTCAAATCATTAATTAAACTTAGAAAAATTAGAACGCTAAGAGGAGAAAGAAGTCAAGAACCCTAGTTCAAGAATGCAGCAAGGTTCTATCAGTTCCAGCCCCGAAATCAAAAGATTTCTCCGTGGAATTCGTCACCAGGTATGTGGAATTACACTAGTGGGTTCCTTTTGCCCATTAGGTCCCTAGAATTCAGTCAGATTCTTGATTCCATGATTATGAACAGACCTAGGGTTTCTAGAATTTCAACAGATCATCATGAATTAGTTATTTAAATGATCCAAATCAGATTAGTATGTTAATATTCAGTTTATTGCATGAATTCCAGGACCCTAGCTATGTATTTATTTAGTTCTTGAATTATACATGTTAGGTCAGATATTTCAGTTATTCAGTTATACATGCCTCAATTATTAATGCATCAATATCAGTTTAATTGTTGCATTCTCAGTTTGCATGTTAAGTTTGAGCTATCCAGTAACTTACAGAAATTCAGTCATAATGTGTTAATTACTTAATCCATTGGGAGTAGCATAATACTGAGTTGGACTAGGGTTCAGTGTATCCAAACAGCCCCAGAACTACTAGCCACGTAGGTTGTAAGTCCTCTTTGTGGGCATTATTTTAGTGATCACGCCAGCATGCCTCTATACCTCTGACAGGGTATATTGGGTCCTCTCGATGAGGCGTATACATCGGACTCCACATTTAGCTCATGTGGTTTTATTATCGGTTATTAGTAGCTCCCATAGTTCAGTCAGATTCTATTGCATTGACCATTTATCAGTATATTCAGTATTCAGTTTCAGCATGTTATAAATTGGTCACTGCATTCAGTTATCTCAGCATTCATTATCTATATCATGTTCAGATTATATCATTGCCTATTTGCTTTGTTCAGTTATATGTTATTTCAGTTGTATTATATCCTGCATGCTTAATACCTTTCAAGTACTGACGCATACTCTGTGATACATCTTTTCGTGATGTAGGTTCAGGTTATCAGCATCCAGATCACGCTTATATCGGTTCCCGATCTCCAGTTCAGTAGAATCAGTGGTGAGTCCTCATTCTCCGAGGACAATAGTCATGTGTTTCTTTTCTGTATTTTTAGTCCTTTAGTTTCAGTTTTGCTAGACTTAGCTGGGGACTGTCCCAGCATTTCTAGTCAGTTAGAGGCTATTTTCAGACATAGATAGATTCAGCTTAGTATTGAGTTAATATATTCCTTGTACTAAACTCATCAGTTTTCATATATCTCAGTTATAGTATTTGGGTATTCCCCATCATTTCAAATTTATTTATGATTATAGCTTCCGCACAATTTCTATTATTCAGTTTATATTTAGTATGCTCATGATCATGCCAGCAGGGTTAGCTTAGGATCACTTGTGGTCCTAAGTCCCGTGTCCACGTCTCGGGGGTAGCTCGGGGCATGACATTGGGATTCCAGTTAGCCATTACAGTAGCTACAGGGACTCTATTTGACCATACTCTCCATCCAAAAAAAGAAAATTTGAAAGGAAGATCCTTAACCCAAATATACTTAAATATTTCACCCACTTCCTCTTTCTTCCTTAATAGTTCTCAAGCACTTTTCACACTAAACTTTCCTGAGCTTGTTTTTGTCCACCAAGGTTTATATCCTTGATCAGTCAACATGGCATGACCCATATGTAATCTAACCTGGTTAATTACAGCTTCTGGCAATTATTGTTGCATGTTTACATAATCCCACCCAGTTTCTTTCAAGAATCTCTCTACATCAATCATAGGTGACATGTCTGCACTGCACTGCACTATGCTGAAGTTATAATGGACCTAACATGGTCCAATTTTCATACCACACTGAAGAGAAACCCCCCCCCCCTTAGGCTCCCACCATAGAAATTTTTCAATACAAGCTCTATTCTCCAACATGTTCTTCCACACCTGTGTACCCCCTCTCCATTGAACAAGTGTAGGAATCTGCTTCTTACAATACTTATTCCACATAAAGTTTGACCATATGGACTTTTGTGTTCTAAATTTCCACCAAAGTTTTGCATACATGGCTTTTGAGATATCAAACATAGACCTAAATCCTAATCCCACTTCTTGTTTGGGTAAACATACTTTTTCCCAAGCAGCCCAATGTTTACTCCTACCTGTGACTTTACTACTCCAAAATAATTTAGCAAAAATCCTCTGAAGTTCTTTTAAGACACAATTAGGAGGAACAATTGCAGAAAGAATATAAATGGGAATACTTTGTAATACACTAGTAATCAATACCTCTTTACCTCCATATGATGACATATTTCCTTTCCATGCTTGCAATTTTGATTTCACCCTCTGAATAAGTTCAGCATAGTGTTCTTTTCTTTTTCTTGAATGAGTGATAGGGCAACCTAGGTATTTAAAAGGGAACTGACCTCTTTTTATACATGTACATTCTTTCACTAGTTGTTTATCTCCCGTTGCAGCATTCTGATGTAAATACACAAAACTTTTTTCCTTATTCACTTTTTGACCAGATTGTGTCTCATAATCTTGTAACAGTGACTCTATTTTATTCAAAGAATATGCATTAGTTGATGCATAGATAATAATGCCATTTGCATAAGAAAGATGATTTATATTAGTGCTCCATTTTGGTAAACCATAACCTACATATTGGTCATCCTCAAATAAAGAGTTTAAAGCTCTAGTCAAGACTTCAGATGCCAGTATGAAAAGAGCAGGTGATAGAGGATCCCCCTGTTTCACACCTCTAGTAGAATGAAAGAAACCATGTGGTTCTCCATTAATTAAAACTGAGTACCAATTATTAGCAAGTAGTCTCCAAATCATATCAACAAACTTCTCGTAACAACCCATCTTCTTTAGTACTTTCATCAGAAAGAACCAGGAAACTCTATCATAAGCTTTGGACATATCTAATTTAATGATCACATTAGCAGGTTTACCTCTTTTTCTGATATCAGAAACAATCTCTTGAGTCAGCAAACCATTTTCTATTATACTTGTCCCCTTAACAAAACCAGACTAATTATGAGAAATCAATTTAGGTCACAAGACTTCCAACCTGTCATGCACAACCCTGGAAATGATTTTGTTGATAAAATTGCTCAAACTAATTGGTCTCAAGTCTGAAAAGGATTGAACAATCTCTTTCTTGGGCAACAAGACCAAATTAGTATGAGTAATTGATTTAGGGAGAGTGATACAATGGAAAAAGTCTATGATCATCCTTAGGATATCATTACCTACTATCTCCCAACATGATTGGTAAAACCTACCAAGTAAACCATATGGACCACTTGCACTATCCCCATTTAGATTGAAAACAAGTTTTTTGACTTTATCTAGAGAAGGTTGTTTGCAAAGTTCAATATTTTCTGCTGCACTTATAAGAGAAGGGATGTTTCTCAGCAATGAGAAATCAGTAGCATCCCTTTCTTGTAAGAATTGCTTCTGATAAAAGATCACAGCCTCCTCAACTATATCTCCTACCTCATTTAGCCATGCACCCTAATCATTTTGAATTCTTTGAATTTGTAGATTTCTTCTCCTTCCTAGCACAATACTGTGAAAGAACCTAGTGTTTTTATCACCACTCTCAAACCAGTCATAACCAATTTTTTATTGCCAAAAAATTTTCTTCAAAGTGTAAGTATTTTTTATGTTCTGCACGTGCTCTCTGCAATACTTCCCTATTCTCAGCATTTGGGAATTCTTCAAATAGCTTCTCATTGATTTTAATGATGTCCTCCCTGATGATAATTTGCTTGAAAATATCTCCATAAGCGTCTCTGCTCCATTTAGTTAATGCTGCTTTAACTTTTCTGGTATTATCTTTAAAATCAAACCAAGGATTTTGAGTCCCATTAGCAGACCAATTATGTTTAACAACCTCCAGAAAGTTTAGATTATCAACCTAGAATTTGAGAAACCTAAAAGGTTTCCTATAGTTACTATCCCCAGCCTTACAAGTTAGCAACATAGGTGCATGATCTGATCTTGTCCTTTCTAAATGCTCTACCTCCATAAACCTTCCTTGCATCTCGTGTTTGATAAGAATTATGTCCAACCTTTCAAAGATGCAGTCATGTCCGGCCCTTCCATTCCACCATGTGAAAGGGATTCCCTTAAAATGAACTTCTGTGAGGTCACAAGCTGAGATGCAATTATCAAGGTCTCCATGATCAACATCAAGTACTGGCAACCCTCCTCTTTTTTCTTCAGCATTCAATACTGCATTGAAATCACCCCCTACAAGCCAAGGACTAGTCATTAAGGGTGCCATCTGAATTATTTCTTCCTATAATACCATCCTTTTTGTTGCAGTACACTTGGCATAGATCAAAGTTACTAAGAAACTTTGTAAAGTTACCTGATTATGAAGTTTAATAGTAATTTGTTAATCTGAGCTCTTCACAATTGTAGGATCAAGACCATCATTTGCAAAGAACCAAATTTTGCCATTTGTATTAGCAGTTGCAAATGGCATCCTCAATCTTCTCTTATATCTGTTAATGTGCCTATCACTCTGAAATGGCTCTAAAAGTCCCACAAAAGAAAACTTATGGTATTTATGCAACATATGTACTCCTTGAAAAGACTGTTGAGATCTGACAGATCTAATATTCCATATAAGAGCATTCATTGTTTATAAGAAATGGTATTGACCCTCTTAGAATGCACCCAGATAGGTAATATTTTATCATTATAACACTATTTCTTCCCTTTTGTAGAACTTTTCAACAATCTTGGTGATAGGACTGCATTAAGTTGCCCTTCCACAAATCTTCATTACTGTCCACCTCCTTCAAAACTCTTGCTATCATAGTAGCTTCGTGATCACTGTTATCACTTTGACCTATTTCAATATTATGTGAGACAATATCATGTAAGACTCTATTAGGAGATTCCATCTGGATCAATGGGTTTTCAGCCAATTAAATCACCCCTAGACACTCAACTATTGCCTGTGAATGTTTGTCAACCACTTCCACCTCTTCTTCATGCTCATATTCAATACAATCAAACTTTTTGGAGCCTTATTACTGATTATTGAATTGCTTTGCAGGACTCACCATGGTTGGTAATGCATCAACATCTTGTTGTGGTATTGCTATAATTGCCTTGGACATGTTATTTTCAGTAAGCACATCATCCCTTTCTTCAACATTATTACTTGACGAGCATAAGGCTACAGAGGCAGCAATAATGTCTGCTACACTGTTCAAATTACACTCCTCCAACCGAGGATCAGTAACCTCCTGACTCACTAGCTCACCTTCTTCAGCCTTCTCTAAATTCACTTCTCTAGAGTCTGATTGTTCTTGATTTTGCAGTTTTACAGCTTGAATGGTGGCATTCTCATCATCAATCTTCTCACTTATAATAGCATCCTCTTTTTGAGTAAGAGTTTCTTGCCTGCCAAAAGTTTGTACCACCCAGTCCTTACAAGACTCCATAAATTTATTCTATATTTTAGTTGACTCTTTCTGATGATTTGATGCTTTCAGAATATTTGTGTGATTGCTTTCTAGATCTTCATCTAGAGCTGCAAAGCTGTTAGTATTTTGAATAGGGTTCTCAACATTCATTTTATCAGTTTTGCCAGTCCCAACAACCTTCCACACTCCTAGATCACCCACCACTTTTCCACTGGATAAAATCTTTGCTTTCCCCTTTTGGAATTTATGAACATGTTGGTGTATCTTAGATTTTTGATGGTCTTTAGTTTTCTCTTCTGCCAATTTCTGTTGCTATTGTATTGAATCCCACATTCCTTGCATCGTATCTGCACACTTGAGTGTTGTGTCCTTGCATTTTACATACATCACAATAAAATGGAACAAAATCATATCTAATTTGTATCTCATCCATCATTTTTTTTCCAGTAACTTCATTTTCAATATCATTTGAAATTGATTTGGGAAAGTCACCTTTTAAATCAACCATCACTTTTACCCTAGCACAACTTGGCCTAGTTTTATTAATAGTGGCTAAGTCAAGTTGCAAAGGTTTACCTACTGCCGAAGCTAAAGAAAAAAGACATTTTTTAACAAAGTAGGTGGGTAAAATATTCGGGAAAGATATCCATGCTAGAGATTTTGTTGTTTGTTCATTAACTTTGAATCTTGAGTCACACATGAGTGTGCGCATCATGATATCAACTTCCTTTTCAGTCCATTTAACATGTGGAACTCTTTCCACCATGTAAACCTCTTTGCATTGAATCGATTCGAATTGTTGTGTTGTTAGTCCTACTAAGTCTCGAAAAGATTTGTGATAAGGTTGTATAACTTTGTCACCAGGTACGCTAATATTGGAGCTCCTAAGGTCTGCACTTGAACCCAAGGGTAATGCAGGAAAATCTGCTATCGATGAAAGCTGACCATCCATCATGGATGGCTGGCCGGCAACCGCAATACTCATCACAAAGCTAGGGTTGTAGGGTCATCCTCCGACAGCGCACAATTTATGTGTTTTACTTTCTTTTTTAAAATTTTGTTGATGAGTCTAAAATTGATGCTATTAAGAATTGGCCAATTCCAAAATTCATAAGCAATGTTAGAAGTTTTTATGGGTTGGATAGTTTTTATAGGTGATTTGTCAAAGGTTTTAGTACCATAGCAGCCCCCTTGATAGAGGTAATCCGAAAGGATAAACCTTTTAAGTGGGGAGAGGAACAAGTCAAAGCTTTCGAGGCTTTAAAATCCATGCTTAGTTCCGCTCCTTTGTTGCAATTACCTGATTTTGATAAAATGTTTGAAGTGGAATGTGACGCTAGTAAAGTAGGCATTGGAGCCGTCTTAATGTAAGACCAAAAGCACATTGCTTATTTTAGTGAAAAGCTAAAAGGTGCTACTTTAAATTATTCCACTTATGATCTTAAATTGTATGCCTTGATTAGGGCTTTGGGTAATTGGCAACACTACTTGTGGCCCAAAGAATTTGTCATTAGGACTGACCATGAGTTCCTAAAATATATTCGGGCCCAAGGGAAGTTGAACAAGAGGCATGCCAAATGGATTGAATTCCTTGAAACTTTCCCTTATGTAATCCAAAAAGGGAAAGGAAAATGTGGTGGCCGATGCCTTGTCTAGAAAACATGTGTTGATAAATACTTTGTTTTCCAAATTAATTGGCTTTGAATGCTTGAAGGCATTGTATCTCAAAGATCTCGTATTTGCTCAAATCTTCAAAGATTATGAGGAATGATAGAGGGAAAGGTGGATGAGGGATAGTTTTTCTACTCCCTATTCCAAGTTTGATGGTTTCTTGTTCAAAGGCAAGAGACTTTGTGTGCCTATGAGCTCTTGGAGAAAACTATTTGTGAGGGAGGCACATGATGGGTTTAATGGGTCATTTTGATATTGACAAAACTAGGGGAATTCTTGAGGAACAATTCTATTGGCCTAAAATGCATAAAGATGTTATTCGAATTTGTGGTCAATGTGTTGAATGTAGATGTGCTAAGTTACGCCTCCTTCCCCATGGTTTATACATTCCACTCCCCACCCCTCAAAGACCTTGGCTTGATATTTCAACGTACTTCATTTTGGGTTTGCCAAGGACCAAAAGAGGTAGAGATAGCATCTTTGTTGTTGTTGATCGATTTTCAAAGATGGCTCATTTCATTCCATGTCATAAAATGATGATGCTTCCAATGTAGCATCCTTGTTTGTTGAGCATGTTGTTAAATTGCATGGCATTCCTCAAACCATTTTAAGTGATAGGGATCCAAAATTCCTTAGTCATTTTTGGAAGGAACTGTGGGGTAGACTTGGTACTAAGTTGTTGTTCTCAACTTCTTGTCACCCACAAACTGATGGCCAAACTAAAGTTGTGAGTATGACCTTGGGTTCTATGTTTTGTGCCATCGTGCATGGAAAGTTGGCCTCGTGGGAGGAACATTTTCCTTTAGATGAATTTTCTTATAATCGAGTCATTCATAGAACTATTAGCATGACTCAATTTGAAGTGGTTTATGGCTTTAATCTCCTAACCCATTTAGATCTCACTCCTCTTTCTCAAGATGTTGTGTTAACCCTAGATGGGAGTAAGCGAGCTGAATCCATGAAGAAGCTTCATGAAAAGGTGTGAACTGCACGTAGAGAAGAAGTAGCCAAAAGGGCTAACAAGGGGGGCAAGAGGATTGTGTTTGAACCGGGTGATTGTGTGTGGGTACACTTTCGCAAAGAGTGATTCCACACCCATCGCAAGATGAAGTTGATGCCGAGAGGTGATGGACCATTTCCAGTGCTTGACAGGTTCAACGGCAATGCGTTGCCCTTCCTCCGGAGTATCAAGTGTACAACACTTTCAATGTGTGCGACCTGTCACCTTTCCCAACTGTTGATGATGATGATCCATCGAATTTGAGAATGATGCAATACAGATTACAACAAGGCCTTTTACTAGAAGCCAAGCTCAAGACCTTCAAAGGATGCAAGGGTTATTTATAAAGATGGAGGTGCTCGAGATGGTACTGTTGAGAAATAAGGGATTCCATGCCTTGAAGATTGCAGCTGAATATTTTGGCGAGATAGAGCCAATCAGTGGATCATCGAAGTCCTTGGGCGATGACCCCAGCTCGCCCAATTTTATAGAACGTAGCTAAGAGCTAATCCCAGCAGGAATGCTCATCGAGTTGAAGGGCGGATCACCGAACCCATTAGGCGAGCCCGGCCTGGCTCGCCTTTTTGTCATTTCGGTCACTTTTGGGCTATTTTAACCTAAAACTATAAATAGCTAGTTTGGGTTCATTTTAGACTTAGATTATTTTGAATGTTGAAAACTGAAAACTCATGTTTAAGTGTTGAGAGCTTGGTTAAGCTATTGTTGCCTTTTGTTAGAAACGTTGGTTGCTTGAGATATCGATTCCCTTGAGGTTTTCGTAAGTTAGGAGTGTATTATAGGATTAACGGATCGAGGTCATTAGGTTTAATATACCCTTTGGTTACTTTTTGTTTCCTCTATTTGTGTCTATCTATCTATCTTTAATTACCATCTATGATTTCCGCATTTTAGTGTGATTCCTTTATAGAAATTACATTATGGCCGGCACTCGAGAACCATTTATGATCCCTAAATAAACCCTTGATCTGGCTGACTATTTAGCGGAAGACTTACTCAAGCATAAAGAAGCTTTAAAACATAAATTTATCTAAACTTAAATTCAATAAGAATGTTTGAACATACTCATTTGCAATAACAATAATAATTTGCAAAAAGTACTAGGAAACTCTTCAACTCTAACTATCTATGAAGCGTCTAATACTATGATAGAAGTCGGGAAAAGACCCACGACAACTCTACAATAACATGAAAGTAAATTATGAAATCCTCCGAAAAGCAAAGAGGCTCACCAAAGCTGACTGAAATGTCAAATGATCTTAACAAAACATTTGTTGATGATCCTAAACACACCTGTATATGCATCATATAAGATGTAGGTCGAATGAAATCAATACATTTGAATGTATGAGTATGTAATATAGTTGAGGCAAAATAACTAAATGAAAGGACCGCAATAAGTATAACATAAACTCAACTAAATGTAAAGAATTAAAGGAATGAAACCATTTAACTTTACAAAATACTTTCTCTTTCTTTGAACTTTGACATCATAAGTGATATATATAAATACATTTGAACTCTATTGGGAGATTCTGTAACCGACAATCATCACTATGAGCTAAGTGATGATACAATGTCTTGTCCACGCTGCCAGAACAGTCCTATATTGTATTGTGATATAGAACACTTCAACTAAGTGGATAAACTAAGTTATTCCCGAAGGCACTAAGGATTCATCTCAAAAGTATGATATTGTACCCATATTGGCAAGACATGGTTTATGGAGGCTTTGAGTTGTCTGAACTCTCCCTCAAATTGATGCTCAATATTAATCACAATAATATATATATATATATATATATATATATTGCTCAAATGTATAAAAACATTACTCTATTTTTTATTTGAGATAATTGCTCCAACTATCCTCTTAAAGAGACAACTGCTCTAAATTGTCTCTAAAACTCATTTTTTATTTAGAAAATGATATTTCTCTTTGCTTGATGTAAAAATACATTCTAGGTTGAGATAATTACTCAAAAATGGCCTCTTTAAAAGGTAACTACTTTGTACTTAGTCTTTCTAAAAACACTTTAACTTTTCTAAAGAATGTCAACTCTTTTTCTTCATCTAAAAATGAAACATTTGGGAAATACTTAGTTTTCTTATATTCTTTCTAAAACTGCTCTTTACTTTCTCAAACCTCAGTTTAAACAATGATGTTTTTGTTAAAGGATTCTCAATAAGAATTCATTGAATACTCACATAGGGTTCATGCTGAAAAATAGTCATCAACAATCAACTCAGTAATCAAAATTCACATTGTGTGACAATTCAATGATTAGGTATAGGAATTCAATAATCAACAACTCAAGGATTCGACACTCAATATCAACTCATCCCAAGAATACTTAAATCTAAGGATAGAACCCTAGATTACTCTTTTACTGATTTGAAAGTAGATGTAGGACGTGAGAATGAACTATTCCAACACTATGATAGCCTTGGAAGAATGAAATTTTTTTGACGAAATCGAAGAAACTTGAAGAACTCTTGAACCCTAGCTTTTCTCCTCTTGGAACCTTGCTCTAATGTCTTTGAGTGTTAATGAATGTAAAAGGAATGATTAACACTTTCTAAGCCCTTAATTTGGTATGAAACGACGTAGTTTAGGCTTAGAAGAGGGGTTAAAACGACGTAATTAAGTACCAATCACATAAGGGGAAAGACCAAAACGATCCAACTTTTAAATCTGAAAACGTGCCTAAAACAACCAATCTCATGAGCCGTCTACAGCTTCACGGGCCATTTAAAGCATCACGACCCGTTTACTGGGTTGTCAGGTTGCCTTCCCTACAGAGCTTTACTGAAACACATAAATTTTTACTATGGGCTTGGAATTAGGCAAACTTGGTGACGTTGGAAAGAGGACTCAAATTCATTTTGTGCTGAGAGTTATGATTGTTTGAAGTAGACCGTACAAGTCACCGTAGGCCGTTTAGTGGCTCGTCTAGGTGACATTCACCTTGGATGCCTTGCGCAGTCCTTCACGATGTCCAAGATGGGTCGTCTAAGGTCTCGTGAAGGGTCCATGGTCCATTTTAGGTTCATGGACTTGCATGTTACCCCTTTTTAATCCTTTTCAAAGTCCGAGGTGTTACACGAACGATTCAAATTTTAAAAGTACAGTTGCGAGATGTTATAGAATGATTTGAGTCTTAGCTTAAAAAAATTTGGGTTATTACATTAGACACTTATAGAAGATATTGGTTTATTGGTGAGATGGGTCCTGGTCTGATACCATACGAAATTAGGTCTTGGGCCTAATTCACACCCCAAAAGTTAGTTCAAATGGAGGAGGATTGTCCAAGCCTTATGAGGAGTTCACTCATCTCATTAACCATTAATGTGAAACTTTTGTTATTCTTTAACACCCCACCTCACCCCAGTGCTTAGCATCTGATGCGTGAGCAATTTTGATTTTGGGGGGCCACTACACTAGTTTAGAGAGGTCCTACTCTGATACCATGTGAAATTAGGTTTTGGGCCTAATTCACACCCCAAAAGCTAGCTCAAAGGGAGAAGGATTGCCCAAGGCTTATAAGAAGTCCACCCATCTCATTAACCACCGATATGAGACTTTTGTCATTCTTTAACATATTGATTTCAGTAAAAGGAAGCTCAATTTCACCAAGTCATTTCCACATTCCTTTCGAACTAACAACTATGGGTATACTTTCGACGGTGGACTAATTTTTTCTTCTATAGAGCATAATGTTCTGTGCTTGAATCAACATACTAATATCTTACAAAATTATTTTTGTTTTACCTAAAGAGCATAAATTAACTCAAATATTTGGTGGTATAGAGTGAAAGAGAGGATTAATAAATATAATTGGTGTTGATCACTAGAATACAAGTGCTTTCAGAATAATAAAAAATTGAAAGAAACTCTTTGAAGTTTACACTTGATGTCTTTCATATATTGACTTAATATATTTGTGCAGACACTTTATTTTTTCAGGTTTATGCTAGACTAAATATACTAAAAGCCTCTATAGTGTTTCTTCTGCAACTATAGTATAATTCATGTTGTCGTAAATGTTTTGTGATAGTGTAGGGCTCGAGTTCCTATCTTGTAATTCTCTGTATACTTACTTATATTGTATGTGACAACAATTTTGTATCAGATATGTCACAACAGCATAAAGACTAGTTGATCTTTAATGTATGAGGGTTGTTTTATTTTGTTCGTTAATATATTTAACATAATCCATATAGTTGTTAATGTGTTATAAAAAGTGCTCAATTCGGTCTTTTGCCTTAAAAGTAACAAATTCATCAAAAACTTATATTAAGCTTTTTTTTATAATCAAAATGGGGCAAGACCCACAAATTCCTAATATAAGAGTATTTACAAGCAATGACCGGGCCCAAAAGTAACCCGGTCCAGCAACAAGAATACCATCAAAGAGAGTAAATATTTGATACAAACCAAAAGGTGCAAATTAGGAAAGAAAATGTCTAAACTTCCAGCTCTTTCAACCTCAATTGTCACCACTGATTTCCTTGCACTTCCATTGATGAGTCAATCTACACCAAGATGAAGTGCATATCTTACCATTCCAAGTATTGTATCGCGTATTTGATGATTTCCATGTGGTAATCCAGATCCGTCGAAGGAGCTCAACTCGGTTTTGTGTTCATCTATGATTCGATCTAATTCCCAGCTTGTAGCTTCCAAGGCTCGACCGATCCTATGACTCCCAGATAATCAATTGATGAAGATCCACCTCTAATATCAAGCCTTTTGTCAATGCAGATCCCCCAAGAATAGGTCCACAGTAAGTATACCCAAAGCTAAGTCTCAAATCTCTAATCTATTTTCATTAAAGTTTTATCTTCCAAGCAAAATCTCAATGGATTGAATCCCAATTAAGATTAATACCACCATTAAAGCCTCTGCTTAGTTGATGCAACCATAACAAACTAATTTAAAATTTATACTGAACTCTTTTATTAATTTCAGCAGATCCAACATGCTAAGGATGATTTCCTTGAGAAGTTATTGTCTTGATATGGTACTAATGGACACCCCAAGCTCTCACCATGTGTAAGTACTCAAATCAAATGAATTTACTTCAGACAACATCTTGATCAACATTTTTACCTTTAGTTTAACGAATCTGCTTGACACCAATAAAAGGAAAATGGAAACTGATAGTTAAAGACTTGTATTATCTGTTATTCCTGAATGTGCCGCCTTATGTATGGTGTTCCAACTTTGTATAAATTAAGTATCTTCTTTCCTTCACTAGGGATCTCCTGAAAATGACTAAATTGAAAATCACCTACAAAAGAGAACACCAAGTTAGCAAAAAAATCAGCAAGAGTATTTCCTTCCCTGAGGGAATGTTGTAGGCTTGCGGAAATATCGCTTCTCAATCTCTTAATGATATTGACTTCCAACGTCACGCTCCATGGCACTTCCCACTTCCCCTCAAGAATATGCACCATAGCTAACGAGTCAGTCTCAATAATAATATTAGCAATATCATGCTCAATGCAGTACATAAGACTCTCTCGTATAGCTCTAGCTTCAGCTACCATGTTGGTAGTATCCTGGATTTTGATCCCTTTAGCAACCACCAAGTTACCCCTATAATCCCTGATACAAAAAGCTACCGAACATGGTCCAGGATTCCGGTTCCATCTAACAATTCTAAAAAAAGATCTTGGTTTGTACTATTCCAATTCTGATAGGATATAAGGCCAAGAAGTGTTGTTACATTGTACTTTAAATCTGATTTGAATGAATTTCAAAATTGTATCATTAATACCCAAAAATACTCTATATTCTGAAAAAGACCCTCCATGAAGAATAGTGTTTCTTCTCTTCCACAAAAACCATAAAATAAAGATAGGTATAGCCTAACACACTACCTTCACTCTGTAATTTCCTTCCACTTTCCACCATAACCTTATGAATTGTTTTAAATTGAGCATAGAACCCATAATTCCAGTAGCATGTAAATAGTGGTTGCAAATTCTGTTAGTAAAATCTCCAGTCATAAATAAATGCTCAATAGTTTCTTCCACCGGGCTTATACAACATCTACAATTCAATGAGTAATCTGAGTTCCATCTATGTATTAAGGTAGCAACAAGTAGCTTTACACACCAAACTCTCCAAGCCAGGAATGATATTTTAAAAGGAACCCCTTTTATCCACAATTTCGCCATGTCTTCCACTCTGTCTTTCTTATGCCTCAACAATTCCCAAGCTGATTTAACAGTAAATTTGCCGTTGTTGGTTTCAGTCCACCAAGTTTTATCCCCCTGATTACTGAGATATGCAGGATGTAAATTTGTCTGGACATGATTTACAACATAATCAGGGACAAACTCTCTCATAGATGAATAATCCCACCCATTCTCCTTTAAAAAATTGCCAATTTCTTTTATGGGGTGGCAAGTGTGCACCTCAAATGCAAGTACATGCAAAGGTCCCATGTTAGACCAATTATCATACCATATAGTGAAAGTACCTCCTTTAGGTTCCCACCATATATACTATTCCAGAACCCCCCTTATTCTCCAATATGTACTTCCAGATTTGAGATCCTCATCTCCATTGAACAAGAGCTATAATTTGTTTCTTACAATACTTTGTCCACATGAAGTTAGACTACATGGTATCTTTGGTCCTGAAGTTCCACCATAGTTTTGCATACATAGCCTTTGAAACATCAAACGTGGACCTAAACCCCAAACCCCCTTCATGTTTAGGTAGACATATATCCACCAATTAGACCAGTGTTTATTTCTACAATCTTCTTTATTACTCAGTAGAACTTAGCGAAAATTCTATGTTTCTCTTTGATAACATAATTTGGGGGCGTGATAGCAGAGAGAACATAGATGGGGATGCTCTGAAGGACACTGGATAGAAGTACTTCCTTACCTCCATATGAAAACATTCTACCTTTCCAACTCTGCAATTTACCTTTGATCTTATCAAATAAATCTGTATAGTGCTCCTTTCTCTTTCTAGTATGTGTAATAGGACATCCTAGATATTTCATAGGGAATTGCCCTCTACCCATTCCTGTAATCTGATTTATCTGAATATTAGTGGTTTTTGTTGTGTTCTGATGTAGATAATAAAAGCTTTCCTCCTTATTGATTTTTTGACCTGATTGTTTCTCATAATCCTGCAAAATAGACATAATTTTCCCCAGAGAATAACCATTAGAAGAAGTAAAAATAATGGTATCATCAGCAAAATCCAAGTGATTTAGAGGTGTGATACGCTCAAATTACACCTCCCTAAAGAAGCATAAGCGATCGTTATCAAGTAAAGAACCCAACTTGTAGGTTGGGGTCGATCCCACGAGGAAAATAGTTTAGACTTAACTTCAACCAACAATCATATTCGTTTAATCAAATTACTTCCAGAAACAAGTAATTAAAGGGGGGATTTGTGAAACAAATTGTAAGAATTCGGTAAGTAATCAGTAAACAAAAGTCAATTTTGGTTGTTATCAAGATGAGAGAATTAACTAGGGTATACGTGTTCCCCACAATCTCATAACGCAGTAATCCTAGTAATAGCAATTCTTTCCTAGTGTACTATATGCAAAGTGATAAGCTAGGTATTTCTAAATCATTGGTCCGACATCTAGAGAATTTCACCCCGCACCTTGGTTCAGTTACGTATGTATAATTTACTAACCCTTACCTTTACCTCATATTAGACATCACATCGATGTTTGGCATAGTTATTACTTTACACCAATCGACACTAGAATATTAGATAGTATCACACTAAATCTATGTTGATAATTCTTTTCTTGCTGATTACCTCCTTGGTCCGGCAAGTAGCAACAAGGCGAGTTCTAACGTTGTGCACCGTTAAAAAGACTTTTAAACGAAAGAATTATCAATGCATGCAAAACACTATTCAAGAATTGCTTATTTACTACTCATACTTTGTTAATCGCTCATGGTTCCCACAACCCTAATTGTGGAGTTTAGTTACCCATAATTATATGAACACAATTCATTGTTTTAGATGAAAGAATTATGAACTTACATAATTGAGAATAACAAACCCGGAATTTCAACTTGAATTTCAAAACCAAAACCTTCTGTCACGACCCGAGCCTACACCCTGGACGTGGCCGGCACTCGAAGACCATTGCTAGTCCCCAAGCGAACCCTCATCCTGGCTGACTACAAGCGGAAAACTGATTCAAGCATACAAAGCTTAAAAACTGAACAAAATTCATGAAACTGA